>JAJPUD010004479.1:2407-95123 GCA_023553655.1 Myrmecobius fasciatus
ATCTCTTTAAGGTAGGGGGAAAAAAAAACAGCTGAAACGGCCGGCTGAAGATTTTGTCTTGAGGCACTTCGGCGAATTAATTTAGGGTGCTGGGCCGGTGGGGGCTAGGACTAAGTCCGAATTACTCCTTAAACAAGGCAAGTTTGCCAGAACACCTGCCCCCAATCAGGGCAGAGTGTCCCGAGTGCCTCAGATAAACTCCAGGTGTTTGGAAATTGGAGTTTGGAGTTTGGAGTTTTTTGCCAGTCTGAGCTGAGCTGAGCTGAGTCCCACCCTCACTTGTGGCCTCCACCAGAGTTCTCTGACACTGGAGTCCTCTGTTTATCCCTCTGTCCGAGAAAGACAAACCTGATGTGAAGTTTTTCAGAGATATCTGCAAGCAGTATCCAAATATTTCTTGATTCGCTGACTTGAAGATCAGTTCAGAGGCTTATTTTATTGTTGATTTGAGAGAAGTTCGGAGGAGGACGCAGAGAGTCACCCTTTCACTCCGCCATCTTGGCTCCGACTTTAAGATATTTCAAAGATGAATGAGTACAGTTTAAAAATTACATCTGTGTAACAATGAATGTTGGAGGGGATGTGGGAAAACTGGGATACTAATACATTGTTGGTGGAACTGTGAACGGATCCAACCATTCTGGAGAGCAATTTGGAACTATGCCCAAAAAGTTTTCAAACTGTACATACCCTTTGACCCAGCAGTGTTTCTACTGGGCCTATATCCCAAAGAGATCTTAAAGGAGGGAAAGGGCCCCACATGTGCAAGAATGTTTGTGGCAGCCCTTTTTGTAGTGGCTAGAAACTGGAAACTGAAGAGATGCCCATCAATTGGAGAGTGGCTGAATAAATTATGGTATATGAATGTTATGGAATATTATTGCTCTGTAAGAAACGACCAGCAGGACGATTTCAGAGAGGCCTGGAGAGACTTGCATGAACTGATGCTGAGTGAAACAAGCAGAATCAGGAGATCATCATACACAGCAACAACAGTATTACATGATGATCAATTCTGATGGACATGGCTCTCTGCAACAAAGAATTGTCTCAAACCAGTTCCAATTGTTCACTGAAGAAAACCATATACACCCAGAGAGAGGGAAATGAAATATGGACCACAACGTAACATTTTCATGATCTCTATTGACATTTGCTTGCATTGTGTTGCCTTTCTCTGATTCTTTTTTTTTTCTTGTAGATAGGATTTTTCTTGCATAACTTCTCAAGCATTTCAACATTATTAACATGTAGTGGACTTCCTGCCATCTAGGGGAGGGTAGGGGACTGTGGGTAAAATTTGTAATGGAAAGCTTTGTAAAGATCAATGTTGGGGAACTACCCATACATATGTTATACAAATAAAAAGCTTTAATAAAAAAAAAAGAAATCAAACAAGGAATTCAACCAGGGTCTAAAGGTTTACTTAGGATAATAAAGGCTGAATCAAAATAAAAAAAAATAAATAAATAAAAATTACATCTGTGAATTTAGTAACCTAGAATTACATATTTCTGATTTAATTACTCAAGTTCAAGAGAAATTAGCTGTACTCTAAATTATCTTCTTACTTCTCTTCTGTTTTAATTATGATTTCCAAATCATTATCCTTAGAAGAGAAAACCAAAGTAAAATGAACTATGTTTAGTTTAGCTATCTTATTAAGAGTTAATACCAATCCCTTGGTTTTTGTCCCTCTCCAAATACTGCTGTTTCCTGTGCTGTTCTTGCCTCCTACTATGAGCATTCCTCCAAAGCCAAATCTTTGGCTCTTTGCTTTCCATGATTTTACCCTTTTTCTTGCTCATTTGCTCTCATGACTTCAACAATTTTCTCTATGCTGTCTCTATGATTTCCATCCCAATTCACTCTGGCTCCCATCCTGTTTGTCCATCTGCCTAGTCAACAATTCTAATTGAATAGCTTGCCATCATTTCAAATTCAATATGTCTAAAATGGAGCTGAACATTACTTTCCCAAATGGGCTCTTCTTGGGGATAGAAAGTTCATTTTTGCTTTTCTTTGTATCCCAGAGGATATATTTAACATAGTTCCTAGCATATAACAATAACACCACTAATAACATTTATAGTTATTATATATATATAGTTATAGTACTTACTATATACCAGGCATCGTGCTTTACAATTATTATCTCATCTGATCCTCATGACAATCACAGGAGATAGAAGCTGTTATTATCCTCTTCTATAGATGAAGATACTGAAGGAAAGAGATACATGACTTGCCCAGGGTCACCCACCTAGTAAGTATCTGAAGTGGATTTGAACTCAGGTCTTCCTGACTTCGGGCCCACCACCATCCACTGTACCACCTGGTTGCCGTTAGGTAGTAAATATTTCATGAGTGCTTGTTGATCTAACTTAATTTTTATGTTTCAGTTAATGATATCTCTCCTGTCCCATTCACTCAGATTCAGAAGTTCAAAGTGATCTTGGACCTCTTGCTTTCTTTCAATCTCCATTTTAAACAGTCCCTAAATTTTATATTTCTTTATTTCTAGTGCCTCTGCCTTATATCAAGCCCTTTGTCAAACCAGGCATAGATCATTGCAATATATCTCACATCTTATGATAAGAGAGAGAAAAAGGATTTATTAAGCACTTAGGATGTGCAGGCACTGTGCTAGGTCCTGAGAACACAAATGTAAATGAAAAGGAAAATGGTTCTGTCCTCATGGAGCTTATATTCCAATGAGGGATATGAAAAGGGAGGAGGAATAAGGTGCTTGTTTGGAGAGAAGTATGGAGAGTCAAGAGAAAAGCGAGAAGAAGAACAAGCATGGCTGGCTTGGGTACTACCTTAAATGGATGTTCCTGGGAAGTCCCCAATGAGAGTGGCAAACATAGACTGTAACTCTTGGCTTTTCCCCTACAGTTTATTGTTGCTTATTACTGACAGAGTTATTTACAGTAATCAGTCTTTTAATCATACTACTCTCTCATTTACAAATCTAAATTTGTTTCTTCTTTTTATATCAAACAAAAACACATCTCTGCTGACTCTGAAGGTCTTTCATAATCTGATTTACGTTTATAACCTCCTAAGATTCTTAGAATTGGGAGTGACTATTGGGATCATTTAGCCTACCCCGTGACTAAATTGAAAAAGTTCTCTTAATAGCCCTCACGTGTAATTGTCCAGTGATGGGAAACTCATTTGAAGACTTTGACTTATGGAGAATTCACTATTGCTTAAGCAAACCCATTCCATTCAATAGCTTTCATTGTTCAGAAGCTAATGCCAAGCTAAACTCTACCTGGTTGCAATTTCTACCAATTCATTCCCTTAATTCTACTCTCTGGGCCCAAACAGACAACAGTTCCTCTTCTAACCATTCGTATCCAAAGCACATGCTGTATTCTGTTCTAGTCAGACCAGAGAAAATCCAGTTCTACAAATATATTGTGCTGGATTCCACTTTTGTAACTACACACATATTTTTTTCTCTTACCTATACTGCTTTCCTCTTATCCAATTCTGTTCATCCTTCATGGCCCAAGTCAAAAGCTATCCCTTATAAGAAGCATTCTTGATCACTCTATCCATTCCTTACCTCTCTCCCCTCTGAATTCCTTCAGGCAATAAAGGAATGTATTCTATAACTTAACACATAATTATTGCTTATATGAAATATAAAATTAATGTTGATATTAAATATATTATTGTTGTTTCATTTATGTAAGTTATGTAGCCCCAATGATATTATAAACTTCTTTAAGATAGAGATCCCATTTACTTTTTGTATATTCTTGGTGCCTAGAACAATGTTGATCATATGGTAGATAATCAGCAAACACTGGATGTTTGATAGTGCTTTCTGCTCGTCTTTACAAAGAACATTTTGTAATAGTATAGTTTCCTTTTCTTTATAACAACATAGTCTTCATTATACTTGATGCTCCTGAACATCAACCTAATTTTTAAAATTGATTTGTGGGTAGGGGAGGGAAGAGGATATATCCAGAAATAAAGTGAAATAAAAACAATTCATTGAAAAATAATTTTTTTAAAGAATTATTAGCAAACTTAGTGAACAATATAATTTGCCAAATCATGGTAACCTACACAGGATGCTCTATATATATTGCCATCTCAGATACTCATATAAAGAATTCTAAATGACAGTGAAGATCCAGGCAGGTTAGCAGGAGAGAACCTAATCTATTTCATGAGATCATATAGCTAAGAAAAACAACTGGCTCCCTGACAATTGATAAGGAAATAGTCAGTTTTATGCCATAGTAGAGATATGGTGGATTGGATTTGCTATGCTACTGTTGCCCTTGTCCACTAGGCAGGAGTCCATTTATAACTAAGTTGTCACTCATGTAAAGACTTATTGTGTTTTATGCTCTATGTAATTGCGCTGCCTTGGAACTATGGACTTACCATAAGCCTGAAATCAACTTACTCATTTATCCAACACAATTAATATGCAAATCATTACATTTTTTTCATCATCTTTCAATCACTGGGTCCAAAATAGTTTTTTCAATTCATTAAAAATTTAGATATGATAGAATGATTATCTCATTTGAAATCTTAATATTGTTGTGTTTGTTATTTCTCTCCCCATGGCTGTCTGATATACCTTACTTTTACTTTTCTTATATAAGATTATGGGGAAAAATTGAGAAAACAATATTTTTATAAACTTGGCTGCTTGTCATTAAAGAATTTACACTAGCTGTGTGACCCTAGGCAAGTCATTTGACCCCAATTGCCTCAGGGAAAAAAGAATTTATAACTGCGAGAATTCTTTGGATATATGTGAGTTAACATGTATAAACACGTTAACTATTTTTTATATATGCATATAGAAGTATACATTGTGTGTATGTGTGTGTATACACATATGGACAGGCTTGTTTAAGCAGGGATATTAGGAGAAGTAGTTCTAATAGTACAGGCAACAATTCTCAATAGTCAAAGTATTTTATTGCTGATAACAGAAATCTCACATTTTCCCAACAAAAATAATCATCACAGACTTTAAATACTGCTTCTTACCAAAAAAAAAAAAGAAAAAGAAAAAGAAAAGGAAGCACCTCAATGCAAAAACAATGAAAGGTTCATCTTACCTATAAAGATCTGTAATCAAACCTTCCATATGACGAGAACACAAGTTGTTAAGGACTTGCTCATGCTGTCCAAACAAAGCGATGTAGTTGGAGGTAGGAAATGGTTTTCTAGAAAGGCAGGTAATGGTTTCCACCATTTGATACTTATTAATGTGAATTCTAAAGTAATCTCCTGTTTTTGCTTTGCCTGTTATTATTTGTAAACCCTGGGTGGGGAAAACAGAAATAATATTTTCAAAAAAATACCTAAGCTATGAGGACTTTTCCTAGAGTATATTTCAACTAGGAAGAGAGTTCATGTTTTTATTATTGCTGTTTCTATTAATAGCACTTGATATTGATTGGACAGACAGAAGATAACAGTGTATCAGAAATCCCATATTGCAACCTAATGGCTAAATGTTTCTCAGGGACCTTTAAAGCTGTAGTTACACTGTATTATATTTTTTAATTAGTTGCTAGGTTACAGACCATTCTGTGTTACCAGAATACCACAAACCTAATATATTTAGCTAGATTTGTTCAGTTATGAAAGGCAAATATTTCTTTTAAGCTTTTACCCAAATCATCCTAAATTTTACATAAATCTTTTCAGAAAACAGTGGGAAACCTGACCAAAAGTATTTTTTAAAAATTAATTATGTTTTTAGTTTATGGGTTTTGAATGGGGGTTGAGATACTTGTTTTGTTTTGCAGTTGGATTGACTTATACTTCAATTTAATTCCATGATGTCAAAGTCCTTATATTCTAAATCACAACCCTGAAACTGTTTGAATATAATATGGTTTAGGGGCAAGGGCTGGGCTTTCTTTAGTTCTTTTCTAACTCTGAAATTTCAATGGTACCCTTTTCAGTTATTTTCAGAAATTTGTTGTAGGTTAATGTTTTTGGGGGGGGCATACAGAAGTCCGACACAAGGAGTCATAGCTAAAGCTGTAATGTGAAAATTGTTTTATGACTATTTTCTTGAAATTCATTTAAAATATAGCAGTGAATGTTTTAGTTGATGCTGTTCAAAATTAAATGTACAATTTGATGCCTAATTTTTTAAACCTGTTTTTATGTCTCATCTCAGTTAATACTTAATTTCTTTAGATGTTAGTAACCACAGCAGATATACCAAAATAATGTAAAAATATGCATATATATATAGACATAATAAAAGATACTGCTTTACCTACAACCCATAAACTCATGCCAGATATATGTGCCAGATATTATGTGAGAGGCTTGGATTAACTACAAAGGCAAAAAAAAAAAAAAGACAGAATCCTCTGCTTATATTCTACAGTATCTTATAATATGTATATAAATAAGTAAATACAGAATATAGCAGCATTAGCACCTGGAGAAATTTTTAAAAAAAGAGTTATCAGAGTAAGTAATATTTGAGCTAAGCCTTGTAGGTATCTCTGGATCCTAAATGTGAAGAGAAGGGAGAATATTCTAGCCTGGAAGGACAGATTACACAAAAGACAGAGACAGGAAATGAAATGTATATGAGGAATAGCAATTGTAAGCCAGTTTAACTGAAATATATGGTTTGTAAGGGATAGAAAGTTTTAATCAGCCTGGAAAACATATACTGGAGTCAAACAGGGAAGGACTTCAAACATCAGAAAAGTTTGTATTTTATCCTAGAGGCAGTAAGAGGTCACACAAACTCTTTGAGTGTGGAAAGAGCATGGCTGGGTTTGAGCTTTAGAAGAATAATTTGGCAGCTATGTGGAAGATGAGTTGAAATGAAAGGGGAATCATTTAGGAATCAAGCACAAGCCTGAATTGGGGTGTTTGTGGTGTGAATGGGGGAAAGTTGTGGGAGTAGGGCTGACAATAGTTGATGACTAGTTGGATCTGATAGGAGTGGGGACAGAATGTGAGGAGTCTCAGACAAATCTGAGGAACAATAACACCTTCAACAGAAATTAGGAAATTGGAAGGAGGTGGCTTGGGAAGGAATAATAATGTGGAGCTCCTGTTTGAACAGGCTGGGTTTGAGATTCTTAAAAGAAGTATCTAGTTGTCCATAGGAGATAAGGAACTGAACTCAGGGAAAGAAGAGGGCTGCATGTGTAGATTTGGGAGTCATCTGCATAAAACTAATCATTGGATTAATAAAAATACTAAGTGTAGGGAGAAAGAAGGGAGTTCAGAACTTAACTATGTTTCTTATCTATAGGGTCAATTCCTGGTTCATGGTAGGTTCTTTTTAAGGGTTGAATATAGTGGCATTTGCCTACAATCTTTGCTAAAGGTGAGGCTGAAATTGGTTGATGGCTTGAGTTCAGGAGTTCTGAGTGTGAATTTATATACTGATTAGATGTTCACACTAAGCATGGCACCAATAAGTGCAGGAATTCCTGGCTACCAGGCTTCCTTTTAGGAAAACCAGCCCAGGTCAAAAATGGAGTAGATCAATCTCTTGTGCCTATCTCTAATATAATAGGGTCACGAGTGGCCACTGTGTTTCCTGACTGAATAAGGTAGGGAAACCAAGTCTCAAAAAAAAAGGTTTGTTGAATGAATAAATGAACTAAAATTCAAGATCTAGATGAAGTTTTGGTTTAAATGTTTTGTTCTAGTTAAGAAAAATATTCTTATTTTTTCTACAGTTTCTCTAGTTTTGCCAGGTCTAAATTAATCAACTGAAGTTAAGCATTACTATATACAAGATTTGATATTAAAAATAATTTCAGCCTCTTTAATCATGATGATGGTCCAATTTTAAATTTAATGGTATCCAAGGCAGAATTTGTTGTGACACATTGTTTCATTCCATGATGCTGAAGCCAACCAAGCATGTGGACCAGAATTTGTAAATTAGTTCATTATGTAGGCTATTTGGGGGATCCTTTTCTTTCTTTTATCATGTTACCTCACAAAGAATTCATGAATTATTAAACTACTTTATCATATATAACATTTAAGAGGTCTTGTAAAAAAGTCTAGTAAAAATTTTGTGGATTGCATATTATTAATGAAATTAGTAATAAAGTAGTTCTAAGATTACATTATTCAACATACTGTACAGTTGGTCAATTGGCTGTCTTTAGGAGATAGCCTCATCATCTTGGCAGCAATTTTACACAAATGTAGCCAGTGCCAAAAGGATGCCATGGAATGAGTCTACATTTTTACTCAAAGGATAAAATAGAAAAATCTGGGGAGATCTTTTTTGCTAATTAAAGGAGGCCCACCTGGCAAAACATTCAATTAAAACCAGAGTTCATATTCAAATGCTAGACAAAATAATTTATGTGTGTTTCATTTTTACTACAATTCTCTATTTTTTTTGGCTCTTCTAATCATGACAGACAATGGTTTACATATGAGTGGCCAGAATCTGTGAAATTTTACACAAAGACTTGACTTCTATATGAAGCAGAAAATTGGAAGTTTTAAAAATTAAACAGAATTTATAAATCATTTAGTACAATTCCCCCACTCTGCAGATGGCAAGATCAGCCTTCTAAGAACTGAAGGGACATCTACAACAAGGATGACCTTTTATTTACTATTCCCTAGCACAGTGTGTACTCAGCATAGTGTGTTTGTCCCCTAGGCCTGAATTGCTCTCCTCACTTCCATCTCTTGGAGCTTCTGTGTCTCTTCAAGGCTCAGTTAAGGCACCACTTGCTTCCCTAGGTGTTTCCTGATTTCACAGGTCCTTAATTTCCTCCCCGGCTTCCTATTCCCTGATAGACTGTGCAACATCATGGATCTGGTAGAGGGATAGCAAATAGGCAAGTCTGCATGGATTGTAATGTGCGTGAAGGGAACAAATGTGTAATAAGCCTGGAAATGTAGGTGGGAGTTAGGCAATAAAGGAATTTAAATGCCAAAGGAAGAAGCTTGTATTTTATCCCTTAGGCAACAGGAAGTCACTGGAATCTATGGATCTGGAGAGCCACAAGATTAAACCCATGCTTTAGAATTATTACTTTGGTAGCTGAGTCATGTACTGGAGTTAGAAAAGGCTTGTGGCAAAGAGGCCAATTAAGGACTGTAATAGTCCAAGTGAGGGGTGCTGAGAGTCTTAATTAGGGTGACTGTGGTGTGAATAAGGCTTGCTAAATGTCAGGCACTTAAAAATTATCTTATTTGGTTCTCACAGATCCTACAAGACAGGAGGCTCTATTATTGTCCTCATTTTACAGTTGAGGAAATTGAGGCAGAGATTAAGTGACTTGCCCAGTATGTCTGATGGTGAGACTTAAACTCAAACCTTCCTGATTCCAGGCCTAGTGCTTTTATTCACTGTGCCACTGAGCTGCCACTAGAATAGAGATAAATATGGTTGTAGGGAGAAGGAGAAGGAAAGGGAGAGAGAAAGGGAGAGGAAAAAGGGAAAGAAGGAGAGGGAGGGGAGAGAGGGAAAAGGAGGGGGAAGGGGAAGGAGAGGGAGAGACAGAGAGAGATGTTAAGGGGGTAGGACTGGAAGGACTTGACAACTGATCTCATTTGCAAGGTAAGAGAGTGATTGATGTTGATTGTCAGTTAACTGACAGCACATGAGATACTTTGAGTCAGGTTTTATGGAGTTTGTTGGATTATCCTAAACATTCTTGGTTGTTGCTATTTTTATACATTGTCCTAACAAATATATTAAGATACTTATCTATACTTATCTTCTCTGTAAGAGTTTTCAAAAGTACTCAACTAATCAATATTTTTAGTCCTAATTTGCTCACATTTTTAGGGTATTAAATTGGTAGAATGTGTCATTATCTGTTGACTTTAATGTCATTCATTTGTTCTGCTTTAACACAATGATAGTTTTTTATCTTCATGAAAATTGTGCCTGGACTTCATCTCAATGACACATAGCACAAAACCATATATCACAACATAACCATATTAAATGGGGATTATTATTGGGCCCTATTTAATGTTCACTTCAAGTGGACATAAATTATTGTTCAATATAATCCCCAGTGGCTTCTATTTGCCAAAAGTCACACCAGAGAAATCTGAGATTATGAATATTGTTGGGGGGGGTTCTAGGCTCTACATTCTAGCTATATAAGACTCAATATAACATGTTTGCAGTGTTTCTGTAAATGTCACTTTCTTGTCAATGAACCGAAAACAATTTTTAATAAAGAAAGCAGATTTCCTTTAAATTAAGTGGTGTGTGTTATAGCAGAAGAATAATCAGTAAAAGTACTTACAAAGTCAGCCTGAGCAATTTGCACGTCCAAGGGAGTAGGGATCATTGGTTTGGCAACATGCAAGTAATAATATGGTCCAGGAAGAAGACCACCTAATAGAATGAAAATATTGTTACATTTAGAAATTATTGTTAATGGAATATATCTGTATTTTCTTTATAGTATAAATGAAGAAATACAGTATAATATGTATCCTTTTTCTTGGTAATAATAGCAATAACTTATTTAAATAGAACTTTGGAGGGCTTATATTTGTTTAGCCCTTCAATCATTTTCATTTTTCCTACTTCAACTGATCTTTATTACTCTGTGAAGGAGTTAGGATAGCCCTGGGATAAATTTGGTGGAGTCAAAAGCAGTAAGTTATAGAGGTTGATAGTGTAGGTTTGCCAAGTAACAAGAGAACCAGCTAATGAAGAGCTTTGTAAAAATATGTGTATAGGAAGAATGGGAAAGTACCTGAGGCATCTGATTGCTCAGTGGATAGAGCTCTGGACCTGTAGTCAGGAAGACCTGAGCTCAAAGAGACCCTCAGAAGACCCTGGGCAAATCATTCCTACTGTCTGACAAAATGGAGTCACTGAAGAAGAAATGGCAAACCCTTGGGTATCTTAACCAAGAAAATTCCAAATAGGGTTATGAAGATTGGGACATGACTGAAATGCTCAGGTCATGGCAGATATTAGGCTAAATAATAATAAGAAAAACAGCGTTTACATAGCCCTATTTAGTTTTACAAAGCACTTTACAGCTATCTTATTTGCTACTTAACAACCTTGGAAGGTAGGTACTATTATCACCCCTATTTTTCAGTTGAAACTGAGGTAGAAAGGACTTAAGTGACTTGTCCCGTCAGGATCATAAATATTTGAGGCAGGATTTGAACTCAGATCCTCCTGCTTCTAAGATAAAACCCTCCATCTCCCGCACCACCTGGGACCAATCAGCTCTTGAATTTGCCTCACTTTACTCCACCCAATTCAAGGACTTAATTACTCACCTTGATCACAACCAAACTCCCTTGACATTTAGTAAGCTACCATTTTACAAACCTTTAATCTTAGCTCCTTTATATATAGGAATAAGTCTGTCCAGATCCACTGGTGGCTCAATTACTGGCTCCAGAGTTGGGTCAAAGAGATTGAGCATGGTAGCAGCAAGCTGGAAGCCAATTTCTTTTGAACTGAAGCTACTGTGTGTCCACTCATTTGCATAATATCTATTGGAGAACTTGGTGAGAGGGCCTGCAGCTCGAATGGTTATATCATTTGTGTGAAAAGTGGTATCAATCACAAGTCTTCCATCATAGACAAGACATGAATCATTAAGCGCTTTGAAAGTCTCATAATCCACATTCTTTTCATAAAAACTGAAGAAAGCCTAAAAATGAAAATTCACATTTGCATTCAGTCAAATTCATTTTATATTTTCATATTTTAGATCACACAAAGCCACAGAACTCTTGAAGATATTTTATAATCTTTGGCTTAGAAAAAAATGTGCAGAAAATTACTAATATTTGGAGAAAGGGTCACATTGTAGAAATGTTTTTTTTTCCTATTAAAATCTATCATGCCTCTTTCACTCTCATATTTTTGTGACAGAGAGGAAGGGAAAAGCCGGACCACATTGAATAGAGACTGGGGCCCAGAGGAAGATCTGAGTTCACAGATGGCATCTACCACTATGTAACTCTGGACAAGTTACTTAGTCCCTGTTTGCTTCAGGTTCCTCAACTATAAAATTCAGATAATCATAGTACCCACTTCCCAGAGTTGTTGTGAAGATCAAATAAAATAATATTTGCTACACTTGTGTAGCACACTGGCTACATACATAAAAGGTACTTGGTTAATAAATATTAGCAATAATTTCTATTAATAAATATGGGCAACATAAAAAGGCATTAATAAAAGCCTATTTTAAGATAATTCAATCAACAAACATTTTTTCTATTATGCCTCTAAGTATTGGGGATACAAAGAAGGGCAGAAACAGTGGCTCACAGTCTAATAGGCAAGACAACATACAAATGACTACATACAAATAAGATACATTCAGGATAAACTAGAGTTAATAAACAGAGGGAAGACAATTGCATTAAGGAGGGATTAGAAAAGGCTTCTTGGAGAAAATGTGAAGGAAACCAGGAAGTGAAGATGAGGAAGGTGAGAAACCCATTGTTTCTATGAAACAACACAGACAATCTCATCCCTCTTCCATATGATAATTTTTCAGATACTCGGAAAACACTTTAACAATTCTCTCTCAATCTCCTATTTTATAGGTATCATCCCCCATCATAATTATCATTACCACCATCACTACCACTATCATCGTCTTCATAGCTAGCATTTACATGGTGTTTTAAAGGTTGCAAAGTGCTATAAAATATGATTTCATATATCTATGGTTGCTTCAAACATTTCTCATATAATATGATCTTCAGAGCTTCCTCTAGAGGTGCTCCCCTATCCCTGAACTTGACAATATTCTTCTTACAAAATGTGGTATCCAGAACTTATATTTATTATTATTATATTTATTATTTCCAGGTTATATTCCTGGAGTTCTCCCTGGTTCAAATACCAAACATTGCAAAAACAGGATTACTACTCTTGTTTTGAATTCTCAGTTTTACTAACCCAGGCTCAGGTTGCATTAGATATTTTGGAATTCCTGTTGAAGTTATTTAATGTTGTGAAAAGTTTCTTCTTTGTCGAGTCTGAAAAACTTTGAATTGGGGCATTAGGGCATTGTGACTTAAGCTGTACATGTAGGACTGTATGAAGTCACACCATGTAGACTGGAAACTTTCTTTTGTTTTACACTGGGGAAACAAGTAAAAGGACAATGCTTATGGCTCACCAGAGACCCCAGGCAATTCTTCCAGATGGATTGAAGATGGAGACACTGTGTTGAAAGCACAGCCCTGCCTACATGCCAGTGATGGAAAACTTTTCAAATCAGGGAAGAACCCAAAACTGATGTGTGCCCAGACCCCATCAGCTTGCTTAGTTAACTTAACATTAAGTTCCCTCCACTGAAAAGCTGGGAAACCCGCTCTCCAGAGGGTTATGATGATGTGTAAGAGCAGAGCCCTGGAGGAGATGTGGACCTTACGCAGCCATTTTGGAACTGGTTTAGTCCCTTATAGCTGATCTTTTCATTGATATAATTCCTTCACTCCTCAAGTCCTAGTGAGACAGACAGGGCTGGAGAGGGAGGTCATGAGCTCTTTTCTGAGCTGAAGTCTGTGGTTCTGAGAAAGGACCTTATTGCTGGACCTCTATGCTTTCTCTTTTACCTTAGAGGTGGAAGATACAGAAGCTTCTAATCTTGTGGAGATGAAAGGTCAAGAGGATGTTCCCAAGTCCTTGAATTCTAGAGTCTAGGCTCCACAGCCAGGAGGCATCAATGCCCCGAGGAACAAGAATTATATTCAGGGGTGATGTTGGGTACCCAGCCCAGCCCCAGCATCTTGGATTTAGAGTCACTAACTCTGTGACCTTGGTCAAGGAACCTGATCACTATTTCAGTTTCCTCATCTGTAGAATAGGTTTAATAATAATGGTGTTTTTATGATAAACAAGGTCATATTTGTAAAATGTTTGGCAAGCCTTAAAATGCCAAATAAATGCTAGCTGCATGATTTACCCAGGTTTGGTGAGCATTTTTATTAATGATTTGGGAGCCAAAAGAATTGTCCTTTTCCTTGCTTTCCCAGTGCAATACAGAAGAAAATTTCTAAATAGCCTATGTGGTGTGATGTCATACGGTCCTACATGTGCAGACGTTAAGTCATAATTGTGCCCCAATACAAAGTTTTTCAGACTCAACCAAATAGGAACATTTCAGAAAATTTAACAGAGAGAACTGCTTGCTTAGTACTCAACAAAAGCTTGATTTGATGCACAAACCCAGAGGCATGAAGGAAAAAGAGGAAAGAAAGAGAGGAATAGAGGAAGAAAAAAAGAGAGAGAAAAAGAAGGAAAGAAAAGAAAGTTGACTTTCTCTCTTGGAAGAAAAACTGGACACCACCCTCCCCAGAGCTTTCCAGACCATGTGGGGCCCTCTAGAAAGGGATTTAGGTCCTATGATAGATTGGAAATCACCTTTCTTACTTGTAAAACCCAACCAATTTGGCTCCTATACCAAGGAGATACTAGATTAGGATATTTCACCCTCTCCTTTTCTACTAGCAATCTTCCTCTGCTTCGAACTTACACTGATAGATACATTGTAGAGTGGGAACTACTGTTGAGAACTGAGAAGTTACATGACTTGTCCAGGGTCATATAGCCATGTACCAAAAGTAGGATTTACCATTTGGTCTTCCAGCTTTAATTCCAGTTTTTGTCCATTATATGAAACTGCCTATACCTCACTTAGTAACCCAGTGGGAAAAAATGAAATTAAAGGATGGCAAATAAAGCTGCACAAATAATTAACTGAAAACTGGAATTTTTTTTGTTCATTACTATTTAGGCCTTTAATCCTCTTTTAACAATGGTAAGTAAATCCATTCACACAATAATATCATTTCTGTTTTTCTCTACTTTTATTCATCTAATGCTTTTCATTATGTTTCTGCCCATAATTCATGGACTTTCATAGATTTATATCTTATTGCCACAAAGTATCACCACTTCTGTTATATTTGTTTCTTCTAAATAAGCTATATCTTCCATTGTCACATTTCAATTGATCCAAATACCACCAAATCTATATGGCTACAGGGGGTCTACTTGTCCCTCCCTTGGCTCTTTTTGATATTGCAAGGGCATTACCGGTACCTATAACCCAACCATTGGTTACTGTTTGTTCTTGTCATATGGGAAGCATACCTGAAAATAATAGCACATTCCCCATAATCAGCCATGTACTTCCGAATTCCTCAGCAAGAGACCCAATTGCCTCTATATACCATTTTTTTCCCTGGGGCTAGCAAAAGGATTTATTGTACCTACCAGCATTAATACATTTTTCTTATTGTTCCATAGAATATAGAATGTGGTTGCTACTTCCTAAGATTCAGATTCACCTTCTAAAAATAGAGCTTTGTACAGATTTTCTTTGCTCTCATTTCTTTATGTATCAAGCTCTTTCACTGGCCAATGTCTTCCTAGGGATTCAATTTTCCTTTGCTTCCATGGAGGAAGCATTTTTTTGTCTAATAATAACCCCTCTAAGAATATTTCCTTTTTTCTAAAAAGCCAGAATGAAGAAAAGCTACCCTATAGTCTTTTTTCTTCTTCAGTGAAGTAGAGCAGCACACATTTATAGTACACAAAACTGGTAAGAGTCTCAGGTAGAGACAACATAGATAGCATCAATCCATCATCAGTAGAATAGTTCCATTGATAGCTATAGTTCCTGGGTATCAAAATCTATTCTAGTTTTTTGTGTCATGATGACTGCTCCCCAACTTAGAAATTTCCTCCTAATTGCTATCACTAATTTTTGATTGACTCCTTGGGGTTATAAAATGGCTGTACTCATCCACTAGATTTACTAATCTGATAGATCACTCATTTATTCAACTCTATTTGCTATATATCAGAAACCTTTCTCAATCACTTCTTCAAATCTCATTTGTTCTTTCTGATTTGCCTTCCTGATTACTTTGGGTATCTGATTGTGGATGGAAGACAAAGCTGCTCCTTAAAAACGGCCTGACTTACTGTATGTTCCTCTTGTCTAGCTTCTGCTAAAGTGCTGGATGTTAGCTCTGTACAATTTTTGAACTTGTAGGCTTGAAGTCAGGCTATTATAAATTCATGAAAATAAGTTCTTTAACAGTTTGCTTAACTTGCATCAAGAAAGTGTTTATTTGTTTTTTCCCCCTTCTCTTTACTTACTGAGGGTGGATATAAAACTCTGAAACAGAAAGGAGGAAATTGGGCAAAACAAAAGTTTTATTTAAAGGCAGGTTATAAAATAGATGCAAAGTAGTAAAAAAAAAAGTTAATAATAAACAGTTAAAGAAAATCCTTTTCAAAAAAACCAACAAAAATCAAACCCTTTTATTGTGTCCATACAAATCAGACTATCAAACTGGCTGCAACCCTAGTATTAAGACAGAGAAATACTGCAGAGATAACTACTTACGGCACATTGTATTTTAAAAGGTTTTGTTGGTGTAGTGAAGGAAGCACATGTTATGGGATCAGGGTCTTCACCATCATTCCACTGTGCAAGAATAGCCTCAGAATAAAGAGACACGTTGGCTTCCAGCAAAGCTTCTTCAATGGCATTTTCCACCACATAGTTGTTAATGCAAGTAATATTAGAACTGAGTGGAGGCTGTACCATGTGTATCCTATCGCCACTAATTCCAAGATATAAGAGGGTTTCAATAGTGGTGTAAATGTCAATTGTATTCCCATAGATGATGACATTCCCTAGGAAAAAAGGGGGGGAAATCCAAGACATACAATAAAAACCTTATTAGTGTAACTCAAATGATAATAATACAGAATTGCTCTCTTTGACCCCTGATTTCTCTGATGCTCTGAAGCAAACAATGTTACCTAGCAACAGGGACTAAGATAATTTAGTGAAGAGTCTGTATAAAACATCTCACGAAGTAGACAAGTACTTTTAACACAGAAGTAGGACATTCATTTATGTTCCAATAATTTAAAATTTTGAAATTATTCTGCTGGAAACTCTCTAGTATAAAAAAACCTTTTATCTTGTTTTTTTTTCTGTTTTTGCTGCACTTACTAGGCAAACAGTATTGTTAAAGTTACAGCATACAGATTTCTCCTACAAAATGCAAAAACAATAGCTCAAAATATGATTCACTAAAATGTTGAACAAACTGCACATGGTCATATTGATTTTTGGTTGACTAAAAAAATGAATTAGGGAGAAATACTTTGGAACAGAAGCCCTGAATATTTTATTATTCAGTGGAAGATTTCATAGAAATTTAAATTTGGGTGATGGGAATGTAAAGGCTTAAGACAACACAAGTGACTTAAATGTGTTCTACATGCGGGATTAGTACTTTGGATGAAGAATAAAATATCTCAAGATAGTCTGCAAATATTCTAATGTGACAGGCCTTTTGAGATTAACAACTCTGATATTCCTGTTAAGATTTTTTGAAAATTCTAAAGAAATACATTAAGTAATTTTGCTTATTTCATTACTTTCATTAAAAGAAATTTAAATTGTGATTGTATGAGACTGACAGATAACTTTATATTGTAAAGAAGTGTTCACATTTCAACTAAAGTGTAGTACTCTTACCTTTCAACAAAATACCTGTTGTTAAGCTTAACTTTTCTACCCATCTACCTATATGATTAATTTAATTTAATTAATGTTAGCAGTTTTCCAAGCTTGAATAAACAATTGATGTCTACATTCAGTCTGATACATTCAGGCTTGACAAATTATTCAAGCAAGCTGTTGTAAGGTGCAAGGGTCCTGTTGCTTTAGTAGGGTCCTAAAAAGAGTCAGAACCCTTAACAGATAACAGCTGCAGGCTCCTCCATGAAATATGAGTGAAGACCAGTGCTATTTCTTGATCTTTCTTGCCATCTGTCCTCTCTCTAGAAGGCAAAAACATGAATGTATTTTATGCAACAAAGTGCAGTCATATCCATCCACAGAAGAAATGCCCCTATTGAGAATTAATTGTAATTAATGAATCACATGAATACTTTCCCTTGAAGATTTTTTTGGAATCTTCTAGTGGGGTATGTGGGTACCCCAATATAAATGTAATTTAAATTATACATATTGTAATTTAGGAAAATGAAATAAACCATCTGGGTCTTAATTCTCAAGTATTTGATGTTAATAGTTGCATTTAGTAGATACAAAGACTTTCTCTTTTCCTTTCCTTCTATGGTTACTTTGATGAATTTTTTTACTGTTAGGAACTCATTACCATGACACCATCTTTGTCCATATATTCTAATGAAATGTAGCTTAATGAGAAATGCTATTGAAGGATTGTGAGAGATATTTCCCATGGGCTAGACATGGTAAGCATTTTGTTTAAATTATAGTGGCATTTGCCTACTCTTCAATGATAAATCCTCACTACATGGTCAAACAAAATTTTAGCTTATCAGGTAGGAAAGCTGCTGCATTCTCAGAAAACTTTCTTTAATTTAATTTTTCAGAACATACAAGCTAAAGTTTGAATTATATCAGAAGAAGATTATAAGTCCCATAAACTCAGAATTAAGAGAATCTTAGGTGACTACCTTTTTACAATGTATAATTTAAACAGGAGGTTCTATTACATAATTTTAGAATAGCAGTGTAGTGTTGTTGGTGTATCTATAAGCATTTATAAGAAATACTGATACCATGTAAAAAGCAAGTGATAAGGATGAATCTTTATCCCAAAGGGCAATAACTATCACAATATTCAGTCACTTTTTTTTTTCTAAAATGTAACTTTGGGGGTATACTTAAGTTTTCATTGGAACAATTTTATTCTCCTTTTTCATGCATATGCAAATGATACCTTTGGTGATACTGAATATATAGATATATATTTATATATATAAAACTAAATACCTATATAAAATTAATACATATAAGGTAATATATAAATATGTAAAAATAAATAACTATAAAAACTATACATTTTTTCTGTTATATTTGTGTTTATCATTAATAAGATTATATCATAGTTTTTCCTAAATGGCTATTATGATTTTTATTGCAGCATGGAAAAACGTCTGAGTTCTCAAAAGCCATGCCAGCAGCAGCAAGTTAGGCAGGTTCTTCTAGGCCAGAAAGACTATGTGTGGACATGCAATGAAGTTCATCTGTGATTTAGAGCCAGTCTCACCAAGCTCAAAGAGGCTCATGAGCAAAGTATTGTCTACCAGGTAACAATCTACATATTTTTGGACATAGAAATTCATGAAATTCTATTAAGATATGAGAGAACTGTAACTCGTGATGATTGAAGATAAAATCACATGTCCTTGAAATGTCATTATGTCTCCTATAGTGTCTAAAAAGCATTTTAAAATATATTGTTTCATTTCATTCTCTCTGGTGTTATTAGTGTAATATTTCAGAAAAGGAAACAGGTTATAAATCCAAGTCACAGTTATTCCAAGTGGCACAACCAAGACTTGAAGAAACTTATTTTTACTCCCAGGCCAGTACTTACATAGTAATAAGTGGTGTTTTGTCTCTTAGATAATAGCATTTTAAAGGGATTTCATTGTCTTTGAAAGCATTTTTCCACTTGTATTAATGAAAAATTTGCTTGTTTTCATAATTTCCAATTTTTCACTAATGAACATTTTTTTCTACTTCACAAATTTGCCAAATTTAACCTTGTTGTCCACCTGTCTTTGTAGTGATTTCTTTGGTCACATGGAGAAAACAAAAATGAGCAATAATGGAGGAACTTGCATGTTCCCCTATATGTTACTATTCTGCTTCTCCTCTCCCCTACCAAGATAACAAAGGAATTGACAAAAGCCATATCTGTACAGTTATGATCAAATCAAATTAGGCTTAAAAAACAAAAGAAAAAAAATCAGTCATCCCTAATAACATTCTGTGGGGGAAACAACTTGGAAAAACTCAATTGAAAGTGAGGAGGAAACTTCAAGGAGAGAATCAGATTTCTGGTCAAAGAGTTCTTTGGAGGTTATCTCCCTTTGGGAGGTAGTGAGGAGAGAGAGAAGAGAGGCAGAAGAAAAGAGAGAAAAGAGACAGAGACAGAGAGACAAAGAGAAAGGGGGAGAGAGGGAGAGAGACAGAGAAAAAGAGAGAGACAGAGATGACAGAGACAGAGATGGAGAGGGAGACAGAGACAGAGAGACAGAGAGAGAGAATGAGAGAGGCAGAGACAGAGAGACAGAAGGGGAGAGGGGGGAAGGAAGAAGTGGGGGAGTGGGGAAGTGGGAAAGAGGGAGAGGGGAAGGGGGGAAGGGAAGAAGGGGAAGAGGAAGAGGAAGGAGAAAAGAGGAGGAGGGGGGGGAGGAGGAGCAGGAGGAAAGACAGACAGACCCTAAGACATTGAGAGGCCAGAGCTAAGAAGACTGCTGCCAGAAAAGGAAGGATCAAGGAATTACCTGGGCTGTCGTCATTATTTGGAAAGAAGGAAAAATTATGAGTGTACTTTAACTTTCTTGTTTAAATTATCCCTCCTCTCTAAGTGTGAGGCTCAGTTGTTTTTACCTATTGGGGATTACAAGTACTATTAGCATCCTTGGGCAAAGCAATGAAGCCCTGGTCTCCTAAATGTAATTATGGGTCTATTTATAATATTGGATCCATTGAGATTATTTTGATTCTTTACATTTGGGGAAAAAATAGTACTTTAGCACCCTGCCTCATAATGCTACTATTAATGCACTTATGATGTGCCAGCTACTATATGCTAAGTACTGAGAATTCAAATAGAAGCCAAAAGAGAGAGAGAGAGAGAGAGTTACTATGCTTGAGGAGTTCACCTTCTTGTGGGGGGAAGAGACATACATAAAAAGGAAACCGAAAAGAGGGTAGGGTGGAAGGAAGGAGGGAAGTATCTTCTCATGGGCAAAGTGGAAAAGTTAAGAATCAGGAGCAGAGCAGAGATTAAAGTGAGCCACAGCTGGTTCAGCCACTTCCTCAAATGGAAGTTCCATTTATATTATAACTATAAATTATATTATGTATTTTACATAAATTATTGTTTTCTTTTAATTCTAAGTACTTAGAAATTTTGAAAGAAGAAAATAAATCCCATTATTTACAATTATAATTTAAGAACAGAGATTCAGGGAACTGAGCCTGACCACCATCCTGGTCTTTTTTGTTTTGCTGACAAATGTAGGCCTGAACTAAGATTCTTTCTTTGTTATAAAAAAGTTTGAAGCTTTTTCCACTCCCAAATTTTTGAACAATCTAATACATAGATCATTTCCAAATTATAACTACTCCCTGGCAGCCGAAGTAAAATAAAACATCCTTCAACAAAGATACAATTTAGGTCAATTAAAATGGGGAAGGATCAAGGAATTTGTATAGTCAAATCCTCTTTAAACAAAAAATTCCCCTTTTTTCTAAATATGATAAATAATTTTAAATGGTTCATAGTATTGAAAGGTGATTGTGGTTTAATCAAACTAGGTACTAAGAATAGTAATTGTGACCTCATTGCATGACTGAGGGCATGAATCTTAAAAATCCCAAGAAAAAAAGTAAGTTTTACAAATATTGTTGGATATAATACATAAGGAAGTATGGTCAAGAAGCTCTCTCAGGAGACTACAATAAAATAAATCATCTTAGCATATTCAGCACTAACAAACCATATTTACATAGAACAGAATGATAATGTAAGCTCTTTCAGGGAAGAAACTATTTTTGTCTTTCTTTGTATCTCCAGTTCTTAGTATGAGTGTCTGTTACATAAATTCTTGTTGACTGACTGATGTACATTCCAAGAGATGAATTAACTCTTCAATTCTATAAAACTGAATCTGCCATATCATAATCATCTATGAATGGTCTATTGCATTTGTTCCTTTCTTTTTTCTTCCCCACTACCCAATTGACTATGTCATTTATCATTGATAGTATAATTCAGAGACATAAGAAAGGGGATACAAGTTCTATAAGACCATGTCTTATCTGCACTTTGCATCTTTTATGGCATTATGCTCTGGACATAATAGGTACCTCAAAAACTTGTGATGAATGTATTTTCTTGACAAAGTTTTTAGCTGCAATTTTTGCTCATCCATAACTGACAAGAGTTGGATTGAAAAAATTATGAAGGTGAGAGACAAATTTCCACTATGGGATGTAATAATTCAGGGTATGCCAAAAGTCTAAATGCAGTTCTATGTATTAACAGTTTAAAAATTCACTGACTCCCCAAAGTCTGAACATCATAGATGTAGTATTCATTTTCCAAATTTACAAGGTAAATTTTAATATGCTGCTTTATGAGTCTTAAAAAAGACCAAGAAAAGTTTACACATTTCACAAAATACTATAGTAATATCTGTATTTGTCAATGGATTTATATCATAATTAAAAACAAAATTTGGGCTAATGTCCATGAGCAAAGAACACTTAATAAGTTAATAATCACTTATAACATAAGTTATGTGTCTTTGGACTGTTTTCATAAATAATTATTAATAATATTAGTAAAAAATACATTGTAATTTTATAAACATGCATGAATTCCATTACCTGTTATTTAAATTTACTATCAAGGTCCTTGTTGAAGATTTTCAGATCATGACTCTTGCAATCAAGGCAGAGACATATAAATAAACAAATGGGTGTGCCTTCTAACATAACTACAAATATGACTTCAACGTCAGACTCATTTTTAACTTCCTTCTGTTTCCAACAGCAGCATTTATGTATTGTATGGCAGGGGCATTCTAGTAAGATTGTGCAGATCAAATAGAACAACTGAAGACTGAAGTTTTTACCAGACGTGTCATTCATTGTAGAGACTGATGAAAGATGACTGGTTTTGAGCTAAAGTTATGGTCTCAATGATTCTGCAATGATTTTATGGTTTCTGAAAACATAGGTATTGCCCAATGGGAAGAATAAAGTCAATTTAGAACTTCCAATATATTTCTTGGTTTCTGATCTTTACTCATTTATTTATGCTGCTCCTTGTGCCTCTAACCCCCAACCCCACCCCCCCTTCCTCACAATACCATCTTTGGCTACAGACATCCTACGCATCCTTCAAAGTCCAGCTCATCTATCATTTTCTCCATGAAGGAGAAAATCTATAGAAGGTATTTCAGGAGGAATAAGAAGTTCTTAAAAATATATAAAGAAAAAATTCTGATGAGGAAGATAAAGACATATTATCTAGAGTTGAATCCCATTAAACAGGCAACTCTCCAAATGTCTAAATTTTTTTTAAAAGAAGGCACGAAAAATGAAAATAACAATGAAAACTGGAGGAAGGCAATATTAAAGTATGACACAGAAGAACTTCTGTGTTCTGAAGCTCACAACAAGATGAGGTTGGTAAGCAAAGAAAAGGACAACAAAAGGTTTTTTTTAAAAAACTATATTGAGGGATAGGAGCCTCAAAGGAGGGATATTACCTCCACATGGAGATGGAAAACACAATGATAATGGACAACTAAGAGAAGACACAGCTGCTCAGCTTGTATTTTCTCTGCCAAGAAAGATGCTTTAGGGACTAGAAATGACAAAATAAAGATGGCAAAAGAATTATAATCCAAGATAACAAGAGATAATGAGTGAACATTTGATAAATTCCAATCAGCAGATACAGATGAAATATATACCTTGTAAGGTACTAAAGAACTGATAGATATGAAATAATTTCCCACATAATTATTATAGTAACAAATCTTGTCTACATCATCTTGAACAAGTTCCTTTGGTTGAAGATCTCTGCTGATAGGGAATCTATTACATGCTTCTTTTGCACAGCTCTAAATCCTATAGTTATGCTAATATAAATATTAAATCTACTTCTCCAAAACATTCACCTATCACTCTTAGTCTTTCCCTCCAGAGTTAAAACAAAACAATCTTCTCTTTCATCTGAAAACTTTTCAAATACTTCTAAAGATCTCATGTTAACTGTGTCCCAGCCCTTCAAGTCCTCTCTTTTCCAGGCTAAATAACCCAAATTCCTTCAACCAATTCTTATATGGAATATGGGGCAGAGACAATATTTGAACTCCTGCCCCCCTCATACAAGTTAGGCTAATTTTCCTTACAAAGTACTGAAACCATGCATGAGACTTGATTGACTTAGGAAAGTAAAGGCACAGGCTCCTGACACCATTTTTTAGTTACTTGAGTATTTGAGTCACAAGGTGCTTCAGGGGAGATCAGATGGTTATTGGAAAATAATGGGCAACTCAGACATAACAGTTTTTCTTAGCTAAATCAATTCTAGACATTTTCAATGTATATCCTTGTTGGGCAGTAGATAGTTAGCCCTGGAGTCAGGAAGAGGAGTCTTCCTGAATTCACATCTGCTCTCAGGTACTTCCTATCTGTGTGACCTTGGGCCTTTTTGCCTCAGTTTTATTATCTGCAAAATGAGACAGAGAAGGAAATGGCAAACTACTCCAGTATCTTGCCAAGAAAACACCAAATGGAACACAACTGAAAAGACCAAAACAACAATATCCTTGTTCAATATACTTCTCCTAAGTCTCCTTTTGTTAATTGTTGAGTGATTTGCAAGTGAATCATTTTAGTCCAGCATCAAACATAAACTACAAGAGGATTGGCTGGACCTGTAGTCTTCTTTCTCATCATCGTTTCAGTCATCCTTCTACGGACATTCTCTAGTTTGACATGTCCTTTCTGAAACGTAGCAACAAGAAAATTCAATACTGAAGAGCATCACATGGGCAGCTAGGTGGAGCAGGGGGATAGATTGCTGGCCTTGGAAGCAGAAAGACTAATTTTCATGAGTTCAAATTTGGTCTCAGACACTTATTAGGTATGTGACCCTTCACAAGGCACTTCATCTTTGTCTCTGTTCCTAATCTATAAAATGATCTGGAAAGGAAATGGCAAAACATTCTAGTATCTGCCAAGGAAACCCCAAATGAATTTACAACTGAAAAATGACTTGACAACAAGAGAGTAGAATATAGCAGAACTATCACATTCCTTCTTCTAGCCAGTCTCTTTACTAATTCAGCTCAACATCACATTATATTTTTTTGTTGCCGTGTTAACACTGTTGAGTTACATTTGATTAAAACTCAAGAGTTCTTAACAGAAACTACTATCTAGCCTCATCTATACTTGTATAGTTGATACTGTCATGCATCTTGTCATAAGATCATTGATTTAGATTTGGAAGGGAACCAAGAGATCATCAAGCCCAACCCTTTCATTTTACAGATAAAGAAGCTGAAACCTGAAGAGGTTTTCATTTGTCCAGGATCATATACTTGGCAATTATTTGAAGTAGGATCTGAATGCAGATCCATGACCAATAATAGAGACATACAAAGGGAAATCTTTAGTGTGTCTAAACAGTGAGCCAGATATACCAACACACTCTGGTCAACATTACCCTTTGTCCTTTCTCTCAGAGGAATGGGCCAGGGGAAATGATACCCTTGACATTTGTTGGTCTACCTAGCCTATGGTATACAGAAGCCTAGTATCTCTCCGAAGGATACTTCATTGATGTTTTCAAACTTCAGTCTATATTAATATATAGAAATGATAAGTTCTTGACTTTAGTACTATTAAAAATGATATTTTTTACACTATAGTGATAAGATGATATACAAAGAGTAAGCAATTTCTTAAATAATGCTTTGGTTACTGGTAACCAGAATAGCCCAGGGGAATTTTCAGTAAGTAACAACAGAGTCTAGCCACAACAATCACCAAAGAAGATTAATCTATGTTGCTTCTTATTGGGAATAAATTATCTATTACTAAGATTACAGGTCTAAAAAAAACTGTCTTTAGGAAGTTTGTATTTAAAGAGGAACTTTTAAAAGAGGCCAAAATTTTAATTTGGCTAGAAGGAACTGAATTCAATGCTTTTCTCACTTCTCAACTACAGTGGTCTTTGAAAAACCTACAAAGGTGTTTCTAAAAGGGCTAAGTAATAAAAGGGGCTTCACTTTTAGCAGCCCAGCTGGGAAGAAAGAGAATGAGATTGATTACTCAAGTCAATACCTTTGAAAGCAAAGTCAATTCCACACTTCAGATTAAAAAAGCATTTAAGAGTTGTTCTTTTTAATGGCTTAAATAAATGGAATAGAAATCGTTTCCTTTAGATACATTTTGGACAGGGAAGATAAAATGAATGTGCTGCAGACTTTCATTTGGTCCACTAAAATAGTATAAGTTGCACAGAAATATGTCCAATCAAGTCAGACACCTGATCCCAGTGGCTCCTCAACTTGTTTGTCAGAAAACAATGCCAGTTTTATGGTCTTGGTTTACTGGAGGGATTAGTTAAAAAATTATTAAAGGAGAAAGTAGAGCCCACCTTTTACAGATGAGATAATTTTACAAAAATGGGAAAGGGAAAGTGCCAGAATTATTTAGGTCTAACTTGCTTTTAAATTCACATAATGAAATATGGAGTTTTGTATAAAAATTTTAGAATCAGGGATGTGTCCTGTGAAATAGAACACTCATTTATGATTACTATCATTAGATGCTAAAAAGGCATTTCATTGCGCTGAGCTGAATGTTTTAATTTCATTTACTTCACATTATGCTTTGACACTAAGTTTCATTATCTTTCAGTATTGTTAAGGATGAGTTTTTTGTGAATAGTTTCATATAAAAATCTTTGACAAGGAAAGGATTTTCTAATGTTACTTTTGCCATTGCATTGATCCTTGATGGTGTGAAAAATACATTCAGAATTATGTATAAAGAATTTGGTGAAAGATAATTTAAAGTTATCTTTGTATTATAAAGTCAGAGAATCAAAATTATATCCTCTTTTTGGAAGTTCATTGTGGTGGGGCAGTGGATAGAGTGCTGGATCTGTAATTAGGAAGAATTCAGTTCAAATCTGGCCTCAGACACTTACTAGTTATGCGATTCTCAGTTTACCACAGTTTACCTCAGTTTCCTTAAATGTTAAATATGGACAATAATAGCACTGGCCTTGCAAGATTGTTTGTGAGGATCAAATGAGAATATCTATAAAAAACTGCTTAGCACTGCACCTGGAACAAAGTAAATTTTATATAAATGCTTATTCCCTTTTCTACCTTTCTTTTCTCCACAGCTCCACTTTACAAAAGATCCCATCCTTTTTTTTTTCTTACTTCAGAACAATTATTGCATGACTTTCAGATATGGCAACAGAAGAGTATAGGGGAAAGAATTAAGGTTCCAGTGAGAGTTTGAACCTGGATTAAAATCTCAGCTCTGATGCTTATTATTTGTGTATCTTGGTCAAGTTATTTAACTTTCAAGAACCTCAGTATTCTTACCTGACAAATAGGAAAATTGTATTAGATGGTCTCTGTAGGTCCTTCCTTTTGTAAATTTATGATTCTGTGTTATTGCTTCCAACACCCTAGTTCTTTCTCTGAATTTCCACTATGCCACATACTGCACTAATCAATGGAGATCCAGAGAAAGAAAACTGTATCACAGTTGCTGCCCTAAAGGACTTCAAGGGTTCAAGGTAGTTAAGGAAGGATAGTGTAGTCACTGCATGGATAAAGGCCAGTTAAAGAACTAGGGTGTTGGAAGCAATGGTAGTAATACTGAGAATAAAGAACAAGGTTGTTAGTATAACCACGAGAAAGCTGGAATGATAAAAGATCTGATCCAAATCCTAAATGGCCTCTGAATTTATCCAACTGTATAGTGAATAATAGGGATGATTTTGGTGAGATTCATGCTTGGGATTGTGGTGTGATATTTTAAATTATTTTTTTCAGAGGCCATGGACAATAACATGGACAATTAGCAATAGTTAATATTGACATCAGATTGATTATATATTTTGCAGCCACAGGTGAAGAAACTTTATATTGTCAGTGAAAGCAAGACCTGAAGCTAAGTGTGGGTCAATTGATAAGTTTCTTATTGCAAAATTCAAATTTAAATTGAAGAAAATAGGGAAAGCCATCTGACCATATAGGTATGGCTTAAATAATACCCCTTATGAACAGAAAGTGGAAGTGATGAGTAGATTTAAGGGATTAGATCTGGTGGAAAGACCAGAAGAACTATGAACAGAGGTTTACAATATTATACAATATAAAAATAGCACAAAAAAGAAGAGCAAGAAAGCCTAATAAAGCTTTACAAATAACCAAGAAAAGAAGGAAAGGGAAAGAAAGAAAGAAAAATATACCCAAATGAGTTCAGAATTCCAAAGAATAGGAAGGAAAGATAAGGAGGTTTTTTTTTAAATGAGCAATTCAGAGAAATAGAAGACAAAAGAAGGGAAAAGACAAGAGATCTCTTTAAATTGGAGATCTCAAGGAATGTTTCATGCAAAAATGGATTAATGGCAAAAATGTAGCAACTTCAACAGAAACAGAAGAGATGAAGAATTTTCAAATTACCAAACAATTACCCTCATTTCACATGCCAGCAAAGTTATACTTAAGATTCTGCAAGTGAGACCTCATCAATATGTGAACTGAGAATCACCAGAGGAGCTGAATAGTTTTCCAAAAAGCAGAGGAATTAGAGACCAAATTGCCAACATTTGCTCAATTATGGAGAAAGCAAAGCGGTTTCATAATTTAAAAATTATATTATTGACTATATTAAAGCCTTTGTGTGGATCATAACAAAATATGGCAAGAACTCAAAAAGATGAGAATACTAGATCATCTTACTTGTCTCCTAAGGAACCTGCATGTGAATCAAGAAACAATGTTTAGAACTGAACTTGGAACAACTGATTGGTTTAAGATTGGGAAAGTAATATGACAAGGCTGTATACATCACTTTATTTAAATTTTACATAGAGTACCAAGGGTAGACAAACCAAAAGCCAGAATTAATGTTGCCAGGAGAAATATCAACAATCTTAGATATGCAGTTGATACCACTCAAGTGGTATAAAGTGAAAAAGAATTAAGAAGTCTCTTGATCAGGGTGAAAGAGGAGAGTATAAAAGTTAGCTTGAAAAATTAACATAAAAAAAAACTAAGATCATGCCAACTGGTCCCATCACCTCCATGAAATAGAGGGAGAAGAAATGAAAGCAGTGTCAGATTTTATATTCTTGTGTTCAAAGATCCCTGCAGATGGCTACTACAGCCATAAAACTGAAAGATGCTTGCTCCTTGGAAGGGAAGCTATGGCAAATCTGGAAAGCATGCTAAAAAATAGAGATATCATTTTGCTGACAAAGTTCTATACAGTCAAAACTACAGAGTAGTAGCATTATAGTAGCAATGTATGGCTGTTGGGAGTTGGACTATGAGGAAAGCTGAGTAGAACTGACACTTTCAAATTAAAAGTGCTAGAGAAGACTTTTTAAAAGTACCTTGGACAGCAAAAACATCAAATCAAAAAATACTTAAATTAATCAGGAGAGGATTCTGGGAAGATGGCAGAGGTGACTAAAAGAGAATCCTGACACAATAATCCAAGAAAATTGTCCTGGAGTGATAGAACATGAGAAGAAAGTAGAGATAGGAAAAAAAAAATCCACCTAGCACCACTTCAAAGAGATCCTTTGTGAAAAACACAAAGGAATATCAAAACCCCCAGATCAAAGAGAAAATTTTGCAAGAAACAAGAAAAAAAATTCAAAATTGTAGTCTTGCTACAATTATAATAGTACAAGATTAATCAGCAGCCACCATAAACCACAAGTCCTGGAATCATACATCTGGACAATCAAAAGAATTAGGCCTATGGACAAAAATATCATATTCAGCAAAATTATCTATAATTTTGAATGAGAAAAAATAGACATTTAATGAACTTGCAGATTTTCAGGACTTTCTATCAACCAAACCCAAACTTAACAGAAAATTTAAGATACGAGTCAATAAAAAAGATCAATTTTAAGGAATTTAACAGGGACAAATTGTTTAAACATAAATTGTTTATGTTTTTTAACATGGGAAAATGTATACTCTATGTTTAAGATTCACTTCAACAATAAGGTAGCTCAAAAGAAAGATTGGCAGAATCAAGGTAAAAATAGTAATCAGGTTAAACAAATGAGGTACAGAGGAAGAATAGACACAGAGGCATTAGAGAGGGAGGAGAGCTCATAGTTCTGAAAATCTACTCATATTAGGAATGGGCTATATAGGCAACACTATCCAAGAGAATGACAATAATGAGACAACATACCAAAATTTGTGGGATACAGCCAAAGCAGTAATAAGGGGGAATTTTATATCTCTAGATGCCTATTTGCATAAAATAAAGAGAAAATCAATGAATTGGGTTTGCAACTAAAAAAGCTAGAGAAAGAACAAATTAAAAACCCCCAATCAAATATCAAACTTGAAATCCTAAAAATAAAAGGAGAGATTAATAAAATTGAAAGTAAAAAAACTATTGAATTAATAAATAAAACTAAAAGTTGGTTTTATGAAAAAACCAACAAAATAGATAAACCTCTAGTTAATTTGATTAGAAAAAGGAAAGAGGAAAATCAAATTGTTAGTCTCAAAAATGAAAAGGGAGAACTTTCCACCAGTGAAGAGGAAATTACAGCAATAATCAGGAGTTACTTTGCCCAACTTTATGCTAATAAATTTGATAACCTAAGTGAAATGGAGGGATATCTACAAAAAAAATAGATTGCCCAGATTAACAGAAGAGGAAATAAATTACTTAAATAGTCCCATTTTAGAAAAAGAAATAAAACAAGAAGTTAATCAGCTCCCTAAGAAAAAATCCCCAGGACCAGATGGATTTACATGTGAATTCTACCAAACATTTAAAGAACAATTAACTCCAATATTATATAAACTATTTGAAAAAATAGAGAATGAAGAACTCCTACCAAATTCCTTTTATGATACAGACATGGTACTGATACCTAAAACAGGTAAAACAAAAACAGAGAAAGAAAATTATAGACCAATCTCCCTAATGAATCATTGATGCAAAAATCTTAACTAAAATATTAGCAAAGAGATTACAGAAAATCATCCCCAGAATAATACACCATGACCAAGTAGGATTTATACCAGGAATGCAGGGATGGTTCAATATTAGGAAAACTATTAGCATAATTGACTATATCAATAACCAAATCAACAAAAAACACATGATAATCTTAATAGATGCAGAAAAAGCATTTGATAAAATCCAACATTCATTCCTATTAAAAACATTAGAGAATATAGGAATTAATGGACTTTTCCTTAAAATAGTCAGTAGCATCTATTTAAAACCATCAGCTAGCATCATATGTAATGGTGATAAACTGGAACCATTCCCAATAAGATCAGTGGTGAAACAAGGTTGCCCGCTATCACCATTACTATTCAATATTATTGTTCTGTAAGAACAGATATTATTGTTCTGTAAGAAACGACCAGCAGGACGATTTCAGAGAGGCCTGGATAGACTTACATGAACTGATGCTGAGTGAAATGAGCAGAACCAGGAGATCATTATACACGGTAGCAAGAAGACTATATAGTGATCAGTTCTGATGGACATAACTCTCTTCAACAATGAAATGTTTCAAAGCACTTCCAACTGTTCACTGAAGAAAGCCATATACACCCAGAGAGAGGGATGTGAAATGTGGACCACAACATAACATTTTCATGCTCTCGATTGATGTTTGCTTGCATTGTGTTTCCTTTATCTGATTTTTCTTTCTTGTAGATATGATTTTTCTTACACAACAATGGTAAGTGTAGAAATATGTATACATATATTCGATTTGTCAAGTATTTTAACATAATTAACATGTAGTGGATATCTGGCCATCTAGGAGAGGGGTGGGGAGTAGGGGGGGGAATTTGTAACAGAAAGCTTTGTAAGGGTTAATGTTGAAGAATTACCCATACATATGTTTTGCAAATAAAATAAATAAATAATAAAAATTATAATAATAAAAAAAGAACTAGACAAATCTAAAAAAAAAAACAATATTGTATTAGAAATGCTAGCTTTGGCAATAAGACAAGAAAAAGAGATTAAAGGAATTAAAGTAGGTCATGAGGAAACCAAATTATCACTCTTTGCAGATGATATGATGGTCTACTTAGAGAACCCTAGAGAATCAACCAAAAAACTATTAGAATTAATCTACAACGTTAGCAAAGATGCAGGAGACAGAATAAATCCACATAAATCATCAGCATTTTTATACATCACCAACAAAATCCAACAGCAAGAGATACAAAGAGAAATTCCATTTAAAATAACTTTCAATAGTATAAAATATTTGGGAATATATCTGCCAAGGGAAAGTCAGGATCTATATGAGCAAAACTACAAAACACTCTCCACAAAAATAAAGTCAGATCTAAACAATTGGGAAAATATCAAGTGCTCTTGGATAGGCTAAGCGAATATATTAAAATTACAATACTACCTAATCTATTTATTTAGTGCTATACCAATCAAACTCTCAAGAAATTATTTAACTGACCTAGAAAAAATAACAAAATTCATCTGGAAAAACAAAAGGTCAAAAATTTCAAGGGAATTAATGGAAAAAAAAAAAGCAAATGAGGGTGGCCTAGCGGTACCAGATCTAAAACTATATTATAAAGCAGTGGTCATCAAAACCATTTGGTACTGGCTAAGAAACAGAGTAGTGGATCAGTGGAATAGGTTGGTTTACAGGACAAAATACTCAATGACAATAGTAATCTAGTGTTTGATAAACCCGAAGACCCCAGTTTTGGGGATAAAAACTCACTATTTGACAAAAACTGTTGGGAAAATTGGAAACTAGTATGGAAGAAACTAGGCATTGACCCACACCTAACACTGTATACCAAGATAAGGTGGAAATGGATTCATGATCTAGACATAAAGAATGATATTATAAACAAATTAGAACAATGTAGGATGGTTTACCTCTCAGACCTGTGAAGGGGGAAGGAATTTGTGACCAAAGAAGAACTAGAGATCATCGTTAATCACAAAATAGATAATTTTGACTATATCAAGTTAAAAAGCTTTTGTACAAACAAAGTGAATGCAGACAAGATTAGAAGGGAAGCAATAAACTGGGAAAATATTTTTACATTCAAAGATTCTGATAAAGGCCTCATTTCTAAAATATATAGAGAATTGACTCAAATTTATAAGAATTCAACTCATTGTGATACTATAAGTAAATTAGAGGAATGTAATATAGTTTACCTCTCAGACCTTTGGAGATGGAATAAATTTATGTCCAAAGAAGAACTGGAACTCTTAATTGAAAACCAGATAGATAACTTTGACTATATTAAGTTAAAAAGTTTTTGTACAAACAAAATCAATGCAGACAAGTTTAGGAGGGAAGTAATAAATTGGGAAATCATCTTTACATTCAAGGGTTCTGATAAAGGTCTCATCTCTAAAATATATAGAGAATTGTCTCATATTTATAAAAATTCAAGCCATTCTCCAATCAATAAATGGTCAAAGGATATGAACAGACAATTTTCAGAGGATGAAATTAAAACTATTTATAGTCATATGAAAAGGTGCTCCAAATCACTGTTGATCAGAGAAATGCAAATCAAGACAACCCTGAGATACCACTTCACACCTGTCAGATTGGCTAAAATGACAGGAAAAGTTAATGATGAATGTTGGAGGGGTTGTGGGAGGGCTGGGACACTGCATTGTTGGTGGAGCTGTGAACGGATACAGCCATTCTGGAGAACAATTTGGAGCTATGCTCAAAAAGTTATCAAACTGTGCATACCCTTTGACCCAGCAGCATTTCTATTGGGCTTATATCCCAAAGAAATCATAAAGGAAGGAAAAGGCCCCACATGTGCAAGAATGTTTGTGGCAGCCCTTTTTGTAGTGGCTAGAAACTGGAAATTGAATAGATGCCCTTCAATTGGAGAATGGCTGAATAAATTATGGTATATGAATATTATGGAATATTATTGTTCTGTAAGAAATGACCAGCAAGATGATTTCAGAGAGGCCTGGAGAGACTTACATGAACTGATGCTGAGTGAAATGAGCAGAACCAGGAGATCATTATACACGGCAACAACAGTACTATATGACGATTAATTCTGATGGACATGGCTCTCTTCAACAATGAAATGTTTCAAACCACCTCCAATTGTTCACTGAAGAAAGCCATATACACCCAGAGAGAGGGATGCGAAATGTGGACCACAACATAACATTCTCATACTCCTTGATTGATGTTTGCTTACATTGTGTTTCCTTTATCTGATATATCGTTTGTGTAGATAAGATTTTTCTTGCACACCAATGATAAGTTTGGAAATATGTATACATATATTCGATTTGCCAATATTTTAACATAATTAACATGTAGTGGATATCCTGCCATCTAGGGGAGGGGTGGGGAGTTGGGGGGAAAAATTTGTAACGGAAAGCTATGTAAGGGTTATTGTTGAAGAATTACCCACACATATGTTATGCAAATAAAATAAAATTAAAAAAAAGAATTCAACTCATTCTCTAATTGATAAATGGTCAAAGGATATGAACAATTTTCAGATGAAGAAAACTATTTCTAGTCATATGAAAAGGTGCTCCAAATCACTATGAATCAGAGAAATGCAAATTAAGACAACTCTGAGATACCACTACACACCTGTCAGATTGGCTAAGATGACAGGAAAAGATAATGATGAATGTTGGAGGGGATGTGGGAAAACTGGGACACTGATACATTGTTGGTGGAACTGTGAACAAATCCAACCATTCTGGAGAGCAATCTGGAACTATGCTCAAAAAGTAATCAAACTGTGCATACCCTTTGACCCAGCAGTGTTTTGATTGGGCCTATATCCCAAAGAAATCTTAAAGGAAGGAAAGGAACCCACATGTGCAAAAATGTTTGTGGTAGCCCTTTTTGTAATGGCAAGAAACTGGAAACTGAAAGGATGCCCATCAATTGGAGAATGGCTGAATAAATTATGGTATATGAATGTTATGGAATATTATTGTTCTGTAAGAAATGACCAGCAGGATGATTTCAGAGAGGCCTGGAGAGATTTGCATGAACTGATGCTGAGTGAAATCAGCAGAACCAGGAGAAAATTATACACAGCAACAAGATTATACGATGATCAATTCTGATGGACATAGCTCTTTTCAACAATGATGTGATTCAAACCAGCTCCTATTGTTCAGTGATGAAGATAGTCATATACATCTAGAGAGAGGCCTGAGGGAACTGAGTGTGAACCACAGCACAGCATTTTAATGCTTTCTGTGAATATTTCCCTGCATTTTGTTTTCCTTCTTAGGTTGTTTTTTTTTTCTTCTCTCTTTCTAGATCTGATGTTTCTTGTGCAGTAAGATAACTGTATAGATATGTATACATATATTGGATTTATCATATAATTTAACATATTTAGCATGTATTAGATTACCTGTTATCTAGGGGTGGGGGGTGGGGAGAAGGAGGGGAAAAGCTTGGAACAAAAAAAAGTTTTGCAAAGGTCAATGTAGAAAAATCACTCATATGTTTTGTAAATAAAAAGCTTTTAATAATAATAATAATAAAAGACTAAATAGTGGGGCAGAGCCAAGATGGCAGAGTAAAGGCAGGAACTCACCCAACCTCTCCCAAAAACTGCTCCAAATTCCTTTAAATAATGACTCTAAACAAATTTTAGTGCATCAAAACACCCAAAAAGATGGAGTAGAACATTTTCCAGCCGAAGGCAACTTAGAGTCACAGCAGAGAAGGTGGGAGTCCAGCATGCAGCCCCAATCCTGGCCCAGGCCCAGCCTCTGAATCAGCAGCAGAACTGGAGATTTTCTGACTTTTCAGCTCAGGGACACAAAAGGAGCTGGAAGGTCAGCAGAAAAGGTCTGTGGAAGCAGGGTGGGACACAATCCCAGCACAGGCCTGGCCCTGGCCCCAGCTCTGGCTGGACCCCAGCCTCAGTGAGGCAGGACCTCTGAATCAGCGGCAGAGGTGGAGGCTTCTGGACCCCTCAGTCAGGGACGGCTCAGAAGGTCAGTGGAAAGGGTCTGTGGCAACGGAGTCTAATGTGCAGGAAGGGAATAGTCAGTAGCAAAACACTTTTTGAGAAGGGACAGGGTGAAAGAAAAGAGATAATAAATGGGGGAGGGAATACAATTAACAATAGTAATTGTAAAAAAAATTCACAGTAAGTTTCTCTGATGGAATATTATTATTCTGTGGGAAATGATGAGCAGGAGGCTCTCAGGAAAAAAACCTGGGAAGTCCTCTATGAACAAAGTATAATTATACTTTGTATATTGTATACTCAACATATACAAAGGAATAACAATGTTCTGGGATAAGCAGCTGTAAATTACTTTGTTATTCTCAGTAGTACAATCTTCCACAACTCTTCTGAAGGACTTATGATGAAAAATCTATCTATACTCAGGGAAGAAACTGATTGGGTCTGAATACAGATTAAAGCATTCTCTATTTCTCCATCTCTCTATTTTTTTAACTTAATTTTTCTTAAGGGTTTTTATTTTCATTCTGATAGAAGATCTATATTTTCTTTCACAACTTGACTTTTATGGAAATATTTTACATAATTTCACATGTGATTTCTTAATTGTGGGTATGAATAAGAGAGATAACCTGGAACTCAAAAATCTTAAAAGCAAACTGTTTTAAATGTAACCGAGGGAAAATATTAAATAGAATAGAATATTAAATTAGAATTGAAGACTAAATAGGAAAGGAAAAGAAATTAGAATAGAAAAAGTGATTTGAGAGAGAAAGGAGGGATAGAAGAATCATTGCGGGTAAAGAACAAAGTCTAGAAGAAAAAGTGGAAAATATAGACAATTATAAAGGTATTAATATTTAGCTCAATGAGCTACCTACCAGTTTAACAAGCTAAATATTTAAATATTGTAAAATTGCTGAAATATTTGAATCCTGGCTTTGGCATTTACTGCCTGGAACAAATAAATTTACCTTTGTGAGGCTTATTTTCCTCTTCTATAAAATGAAAAAAGTAGGATCAGATTGTTTCTAAGATCACTTCTAGCTCTATTCCTTAAAATCACATGAAATTAATGTACATTAAGAAGTTTTGGTATTTAGAATATTATTGAACATAAATTTGCTTTGCAAATAGTTACATTGGCTTTCACTATTCAAAATTTCTAGAAATGCTCTGATTGCTCAGTACTTTATCTGAGTAAGCATCTTCACAAATATTATTAACACTAAAGAATTAATTAACATTTAAGAACAACCTAATAACTTAATATTGCAAACTTAAAAATCATTTAATGTTTTTTGGGAAGTTGAAACATAAGATTTCTTTGACCTTAGCATGACCTGTTTCATTATGCTTTACAAAAAAAAGAAAAGAAAAGAAAGACTATATTAGACATAGTAACAAAGGCTTTGCTTAGTGATTCATGCTCTGGAATTTTAATGTTATACTTTTCTTACAAATATGCTTTTAATAAGTCAGTAAACTGTATTTAGCTAGAGATGAAAATAATTGATCCATTTCAAGCTATTAAGGCAGTTTTTTTTACCTTACTCCCAACCAATTTTTTCATTTTTGTAGAAAGTACAGGAGTAATAGCAGATGAATTTTAATTAGTTTCAATTGTAGTCATAAAATGTTACAGTGGTATTAGGCTGCTGGATTTTGCCAGAAAAACCCCATGGTGAATTCCATAGTAGAAGTTGTATATTGTTTTTGGAAATTTTTATAATAGCAATTTGGGCTATCTTCAACATACAGTGCAGTCATTCAAATAGTTTAATCTCTCCCCCTTCCCTCCAGATCCTCTCTTTATGTTGTCTTTCCCCATTAGAATGTAAGTTCCTTGATGTGGGAACTATCCTATTTGCTTATATTTCTATGCTGAATGTTTAACACAGTACTGCATATGCTAAGTACTTAATAAATGCTTTATTTATTCATCTATCATCTATTTATCTCTGCTATCTCTTAATCATCTGTCTTTCTACCATCCAACATCTTTTTATCATCTATCTTTCCATCTATAACTCTCTTGATCATCTATTTTGATCACCTACCTATCATTTATCAATTTCTATTATCTATTATCTCCCTATCATCTATTATTTGTCTAGTTAATATACACTGACCTTGACTTTACACCTTTAGAAAATATTTCATTCTTATCTGTTAATTTCACCACAAAGTAACAATTGATTTTTTGAGATAAGTTATAGAGTAGATGTTGGAGTAAAGATTGTGAGTGTCTTTACTAACACATAAGATAGAAACTGGCATTGGTTCTGATATGTCCTTGGTATAAGGAATTACTGGCATATGACATCTATATGTATTTTTGACTGGTAGAAAATTGAGAGGTTGTGAGTAGACTGGCAGTTTCAATATTACTTTGAAGACTACTTAAAGACAAGAGATGCTTGGATAGAAGTACATAAATTCAGCCAGAAGGTAAAAGTACGGAATTTGCTGATTTAAAAAATTCTATGTATTTAGAAAAGGAAAGAATGGTACTGAGGAAAAAGAAAAAATGAACTATAATAAAAAATGTCCACTCAAAAGAAGTAATTTCTCATGAAATTGAACTGACATGAGAAAGCTGGGATTGAGAGGTAGAGCAATATAGTAATGTAATAGTTCTCAACTCCCTAACTTTATTTCTAACCTTTTGATCATAGAAAGATACAGTAGTTATGTTCCTTTTTGTTTTTTAGACACTCTGGTGGTACTAGATATAGCTTTGACCAGTCTTTGTTAATGCTTTATTCAACTTTGGACAGTTAGGCTTTATCAATGGCTTGGAAGCAGAGCCAGAAGTATGCAGAGACACAATGAAATTATTTAAAAACTGCAGCTAAAAAGACTGCCCAAATAAAACAAAGGAGCCCAATAAATATCTTTGAATTTCTACTGCTACCACCGTAAGCCAGGCTCTCATTTCCCCCATACCCTATTGGTTCCCTTGTTTCTAGTCTCTTTAATCAATCCCTCTCCCTTCTATAAAACTCTCCTTTGCTCATATTGTTCTTCTCCTCAATCACATTCAATAACTATAGATTATTTATGAAATAAAGACCACATTCCTTAGCATGGCAATCACACATAGCAACTCCTTAATACCAGTACAGCTACATCCTTAACTATTCCCTTTTAGGAATCTATTGCCCCAGTCAAATTGGTATGCTCATTGTGTCCCATGTTTTGTTCCCATTATTTCCCCTTTCTGGAGCATCTTTCCCTTAACTTCTGTTCATGCTAAATCCTAGCTGGTTTAATTAGTTTCTCCTACTTCCTTTGTGAAGGAAGCTTCATCAAAAACCCAAATCCACAGTAGACCCTTTCTCCCCTGACTTATGATCATTTGGCATTTATCATAAACCATTTCATTTTATCTCCTCAATAATTATATACATAAGCATATATGTATATACATATATATAATTTTATCTTTGTATATATTTGGGGAAAGAGAGGCTCCTCAAAGAGAATGTCCATTACTTAAGGAAACAGCTATATATCTTTTGGTAATTCAGAACTGTGGCACAGTGCCTTGAACATAGTAAGCATTCAACAAATGATTATTAAGAAAGAGGAAGATCTTAATTCTATGAGAAGATGTATACTACAAAGAAGAGGAGCATTTTAAAATAATGTAATTTATTTCATTCCTGGAATCTTCTTTGTTTTCAATTTGATTGATAATTTGAATTTCAGGTAAAAATTCTTTACAGATGACAAGTCTAGTACACCAAACTATGAAAAATATAGTCACTGTGTAATGTGCTGAATCATATTATTTCAACAGCATATTATATTTTGAGATCCCTAAATGTCATTATCTTCTTTTTAATACTGAAGGATCATCTATAATCTAAGAATCAAAGGGATATTCAGAAGCTTGACAGTGCAATATTTTGACAAACTTGAGCAAACCCCACAAATAATCCAAGTGAGATCGATGGTCCAGAATGAATATAAGAACTAGAGAGCCCTTTTCTTAGATTTTTTTTTCTGTCTCATACACTCCCTGACATTCTAAGTGAGGTAGGGGCTCAGAGGATCAGATCAGAACTCAGAAGGAGATCTTACCTCCAGTTCATTCCTGGATCCCCCTTTGCTTCTTTTTTCTTCTTAAAGAGAAATAACCCATGTGGTTGACATCTCTATATAAGTATATCAGAATTCTTGGGGAAATCAAGAATTTGAAGTTTTTGTAGAACTTGCAGAAGGATGGACATAACTCTTTCCAACAATGAGATGATTCAGATCAGTTCCAATAATCTTGTGATAGAGAGCCATCTACACCCAAAGAAAGGACTGTGGGAAATGTGTGGGCCACAACATAGCATTTTTAATTTTTCTATTGCTGTTTGCTTGCATTTTGTTTTCTTTCTCAGTTTTTTTTTCCTTCTTGATCCAATTTTTCTTGTGCAACAAGATAACTGAATAACTATGTATACATATATTGGATTTAACATATATTTTAACATATTTATATTTATTGGATTACCTGCCATCTAGGGGAGGGTGTGGGGAGGAGGGGAAAATTTGGAACAAGGTTTTGCAAGAGTCAATGTTGAAAAAATAGCCATGCATATGTTTGTAAATAAAAAGCTTTAATAAAAATTTTTAAAAGAACTTGCAGAAGAATGGGACATATAGAAAATCCTCTTTTAGGATTTTGTGAAAGGGAAAAAAGATAGAGGATGATAACTTGTGGGAATTGTAGAGACAAGGGAAGGCACTTTTTTTTAAAAGGGAAGTGTGGATGGGTTTGTAGATATTAGAGAAGGATAAAGAGAGAATGGAGATGAGAGAAAAGAAAACAAGAATGGGAAGAAATCAAAGGATGATCGATTTTGAGCTAAGAGTGACTTTAGAGGCCACATCGTCCAACCTCCTTATTTTACAGATAAGGAAACTGAGAAGACAAGTGACTTGGTCTGAGTCACACAGGTAGTAAATGACAGAGACAGGATTTCTCTGACTAGAACCAGAGTTCATGGCATAGTAGACACAAGGCTGGACTTGAAGTCATAGATACCAGGCTTTAATCCTACCTTTCACATTCCCATAGATGCTTTCTCAAAATCACTAACAACTTTATTCCTTAGCCCCCTTAAATTCTATGACATAGACCTTAATTCTCTTAGCCAAACATAGGAATATTAAGTCACATACAAAATTTTCCACTTGCTTTCTTTTCTCTCATCTCCATTCTCTCATTATCCCTCTCTAATATCTACAAACCCATCCACAAATCTCTTTTAAAAAACAAGAGCCTTCTCTTGTCTCTACCATTCCCACAAGTTATCATACTTTATCTTTTTTCCCCTTTCGCAGACAAACTCCTATAAAGGGATGTTCTGTACTTCCCATTCCTCTGTGAGTTCTACAAAATTCCAAATCCCTGATTTCCCCAAGAATTCTAGTATACTTCTATATGGATTCCATAATTAGAATTAATTAATTAGAAACACACTAATTAGAAACTCTGCCAGTCTCCTATCTGAAGACAAGCCATGCATGAATTGATTAAAAACAAAACAAAAAAAAAACACGTTTGTTAAATTCTTACTCTGTACCATAGATTTTGGTAAACATTGGGGAGACAGGAAAAAAAAAACTAGACCCTGCTCTCAATAAATTTAAACTCTAATTGGGGGAGACAACACATATCATAAAGATCAACTGCAATGCAGGTGGAAGGATCCAGAAGTCTTAACAGTGTACCGTGTGATGGCAGGAAAGACAGCATGAGGTCATATAGCAGTGCTGGAACTCTGCTGGGCAGATGGGAAGGCCTAGAGATTCTCCATCAGTCAGCGACTTGCCCAGCCTATTCAAATCAGGTAAACAGTCAAACCTAACTGAGTTTTGGGTAAACAATACAGAAACAGTCAAAAGAAGCAAGCAGAGTGGTCACAGAGGTGGTGAGTCTTTCTGTCCTTATCATGTATTTATAAATATATATATACATAAATATGTTCATAATTATAGTAGATATAATATGTATATTTACAAGTAGGTATGTAAACATATTTGCAGAGAGACCAAAATAGACAGAGAAGTGGTGTGCATGTATTCACTCACACATGTATATTTGTGTGTATATGTGCTTATATACAATGCACATATTGTGTATATATGTATATATATAAATATATTCATATGTGGAAATAGTGACAGAGAAAGTGAGAGACAAACACAGAGAGAGTAAGAGAGAAAGTAACAACCTTACTAGGTAAGCTTTCTCATATTTCCTCATCTGTAAAATGACAGAGTTGGTCTTGGTGCTTTCAAGATTTCCTCTAGTTGTCAATTCCAAAATCAGTAGCAAGTTGGACATACTTTATATATTAGGATATTGATTTTCATACGTTCAGAAAAGCTGGTTTATGAGAATTAAACGAGCAAATAGAACATTCTTGATTTTGACTTTGATAAAATCAATAATTATTTGCCCTACATCCTTTGCTTACAAGAATTCATCCAAGTATTTGTATACTTGTAGATCACAGGAAAAGGATTAAGGGTGACTAAAGTGTCCTGGAAAACTCAAAAAAATGGTTCACAAATTTTCATTTCTTGTTGATCCCTTTTAAATTTCTCATAACAGATAGATGGCTATAGTTATTTTTACTTTTTTTTTTTTTTTTTTTGCTTTTTACTGAGGCAATTGGGGTTAAGTGACTTGCCCAGTGTCACACAGCTAGGGAATGTAAAGTATCTGAGACCAAATATGAACTCAGGTCCTCCTGACTTCAGGGCTGGTGCTCTATCCACTGCGCCACCTAGCTGCCCCAGCTATACTTATTTTAATGTTATGCTTCCTCCCTCTTCCCATCCTACTACTTTCTAGCCACTTTTTGAATCCTTAGACTATGTAGGTAAAAAGTACAACTAATTGAACTCTCATTGGCATTTTTATTTTGTCAAATTTCAGTGAAATCTAAAGTAAAAGTAATTGGTTGAATAATGGATACTTTTGTACATGTTTTTATGTATTCATTTTAGCAAAAAAAGTGATATGCAACTTGAAAATGTACATCTGTGTGAGCTATTCTATAGATAACATTAAAGAAGAGGACAATGCATTTTGAAGAGAAAAATAAAGCTCTTCTGATTTAGACCTCCTGTTTTTTTCTAGGTCTTTTTAGTTTTAGAAAAGGAGACATATTTTTCATATAATTGCTAAACATGTTTGCTTATTAAATTATTCTTTAATTAGTTAATGATTTTAGCCAAGCTTTGCTCTTAGGATATTCATTTTGTGGCACATAATAATTATAGATAATTAAACTATCTCAAGCCTTTTTTTCCCCCAGCAAACATTCTGGGGTCCAAAAATGACAACAAGTTGTAAATTAATCTGGAAAACAAAGCATGACAGATGAAAGATTTGGTTGGAATTAATTAGACAGTAATTATATGCTGAACTACATGAAGAATGAGACTCATTATAGAAAGAAAATACTGCTCTGAAAATGTTTATAGTTACAAAAATCCATACCTTCTGTAGAAATAAGGTTCTTCTTTATCCATTTCAGTGCCCTTAAGCAATCTTCCTCATCATTGAGAGTGAAAAGATTAGAAGGGATTTGGCCAGTGTATCTTTGTTTGCTGTCCTTCTTGATCTCTCTGTTAGTCAATAGTTTAGTGATGTCAGCTCCTGTGGGACATGGGACCTGAGGCAAATATATCAAGAGAAACAATATGCTAGATGATGACATAGTCATTCTAATGCAGAAGTGACACGAAGAATGGCTGGGATAGGTATGTTCCTCCAGGGGTATCATTAATAACCCTTGACAGAAGAGGTAATTAGTGATAAACTAAAAAGAGGTGGTGGGCTATAGTTCAGGAAAATTCAATTCAACTAAAATGTAGCACCTATTGCCTGTAAAACTCTTTGAAACTTTGCAATATGCTGTTTTTTGACTTGGGATAGGGAGCGGAAGGAAATAAACATTTAAATAGTACCTACTATGTGCTGAGTTCTTTGCTAAATGCTTTACAAATGTCTCATGGTTCAGGCCAGTTCCAATGATCTAGTGGTGATGAGAGCCATCTACACCTTGAGAGGGAACTGTGGGAACTGAGTGTGGTTCATAACATAGCATTTTCACTTCTATTGTTGTTATTTGCTTGAATTTTATTTTCTTTCTTATTTTTTCCTTTTTGATCTGATTTTTCTTGTGCAGCAAGATAACTATATAAATATGTATGCCTATATTGGATTTACATATGTACTTACCACATTTAACATAAAAAATAAAATGAATACTATATGCCATAATTTTTTTAAAAAAGTGTCTCATTTGATCCTCCCAACAACCCTCCAAAACGGGAAGTGCAGATATCATCCCCATTTCACAGCTGAAGTGACTTGCTTAGGGTCATAAATTCACAAAGATATATTCGAACTCAGGTCTTCCTGACACCAGCCCCAGCACCCTGGCTAACACACCACATGGCTGCCTCTCTGGCTTGGCAGCCAAAGCCAAAGTTACCTAAGCAGCCTCCTACCATCTAGCTGGTATAATTTGGAGGGAATGAGAAAGTTTCCTGTCTTTCCCTACTGACCTCCTTGGCATCCGAAATTCTCACCATTGCTATCATTCCCACACTGTTTCCTGAAGGCTCCCATTAAAATGCAATTATGTTACCTGGGAAGCCTAATATGTCTAACAAATTAACAGCCATTAACACACCAGCACCAATTAGTTTATTAACAGAGCAGAGCCAAAGGGGATGGGATACAGTGTAGGAAAATTCGAATGAGGGAACAGGCAGAATTGTCTGGGAGATAAAGGCTGGAAGATACAAAGGACTGGGGTGACAGTGAGACTGCCACAAAGGGAGTACAAAGGAAGGAAAGCACTGAAGATCTAGAATTTTCTCTTTGACTGTTCTCATATGCAGCTGCCAGGTATAAATTTCCCAGTCTTCTGCAGATATACTCACTGCCACAGCAGCTGAATGTGGCAGTCTTTGTTGCTTATAACACAGTATTAAAGTTAATTTCTTTTTTCTTGAAAATGTATTCCTGCCCAACTTTATGCCAATAAATTTGATAACCTAAGTGAAATGGAGGAATACCTACAAAAATATAGATTGCCTAGATTAACAGAAGAGGAAATAAATTACTTAAATAGTCCCATTTTAGAAAAAGAAATAGAACAAGTCATTAATCAACTCCCTAAGAAAAAAATCTACAGGACTGGATGGATTTACATGTGAATTCTACCAAACATTTAAAGAACAATTAACTCCAATACTATATAAACTATTTGAAAAAATAGAGAATGAAGGACTCCTACCAAATTCGTTTTATGACACAGACATGGTACTGATACCTAAACCAGGTAGAATGAAAAGAGAAAGAAAATTATAGACCAATCTCCCTAATGAGTATTGATGAAAAAATCTTAAATAAAATATTAGCAACAAGATTACAGAAAATGATCCCCAGGATAATACACCCTGACCAAGTAGGATTTATACCAGGAATGCAGGGATAATTCAATATTAGGAAAACTATAATTCAATATTAGGAAAACTATTAGCATAATTGACTATATCAATAATCAAATTAACAAAAACCATATGATTATCTCAATAAATGCAGAAAAAGCATTTGATAAAATCTAACATAGCTTCCTATTAAAAGCACTAGAGAATATAGGAATAAATAGACTTTTCCTTAAAATAGTCAGTAGCATCTATTTAAAACCATTAGCAAGCATCATATATAATAGGGACAAACTAGAACCATTCTCAGTAAGATCAGGAGTGAAACAAGGCTGCCTACTATCACTTTTAGTATTCAATATTGTATTAGAAATGCTAGCTTTGGCAATAAGAGAAGAAAAAGAGATTAAAGGAATCAGAGTTGGTCATGAGGAAACCAAATTATCACTCTTTGTAGATGATATGATGGTCTACTTAGAGAACCCTAGAGAATCAACTAAAAAACTATTAGAAATAATCCACAACTTTTCCACACAAAGTCAGACCTAGTCAATTGGAAAAACATCAAGTGCTCATGGGTAGGATGAGCGACTGTAATAAAAATGACAGTACTACCCAAACTAATTTACTTATTTAGTGTCATACCAATCAAACTCCCAAGAAATTATTTTACAGATCTAGAAAAAATAGTAGCAAAGTTCATTTGGAAGAACAAAAGGTCAAGAATTTCAAGGGAATTAATGAAAAAAAAAGCCAATGGAGGTGGCCTTGCTGTACCAGATCTAAAACTATATTATAAAGCAGTGCTCATCAAAACCATTTGGTACTGCCTTAAGAAATAGAGTAGTTGATCAGTGGACTAGAAAAGGATCACAGGACAAACTAGGCAATAACTATAGCAATCTAGTGTTTGATAAACCCAAAGACCCCAGCTTTTGGGATATGTACTCACTATTTGACAAAAACTGCTGGGAAAATTGGAAACTAGTGTGGAAGAAATTAGGGCCTGACCACACCTAACACCACATACCAAGATGAGATCTAAATGGGTTCATGATCTAGATATAAAGAGTGATATTATAAGCAAATTAGAGGAACATAGGATAGTTTATCTCTCAGACCTGTGGAGATGGAATAAATTTATGTTCAAAGAAGAATTGGAACTCTTAATTGAACACCATATGGATAATTTTGACTATATTAAGTTAAAAAGTTTTTGTACAAACAAAACTAATGCAGACAAGATTAGGAGGGAAGCAATAAATTGGGAGATCATCTTTACATTTAAGGGTTCTGATAAAGGTCTCATTTCTAAAATATATAGAGAATTGACACATATTTGTAAGAATTCAAGCCACTCTCCAATTGATAAATGGTCAAAGGATATGAACAATTTGCAGATGAGGAAATTAAAACTATTTCTAGTCATATGAAAAGGTGCTCCAAATCACTATTGATCAGAGAAATGCAAATTAAGACAACTCTGTGGTACCACTACATACCTGTCAGATTGGCTAAAATGACAGGAAATGATAATGACGAATGTTGGAGGGGATGTGGGAAAACTGGGACACTGATACATTATTGGAGGAACTGTGAACAGATCCAACCATTTTGGAGAGCAATTTGGAACTATGCCCCAAAAGTTATCAAACTGTGCATCCCTTTGACCCAGCAGTGTTTCTATTGGGCTTATATCCCAAAGAAATCATAAAGGAAGGAAAGGGACCCACATGTGCAAAAATGTTTGCGGCAGCCCTTTTTGTAGTGGCTAGAAACTGTAAACTGAATGAATGTCCATCAATTGGAGAGTGGCTGAATAAATTATGGTATATGAATGTTATGGAATATTATTGTTCTGTGAGAAACAACCAGCAGGATATTTCAGAGAGGCCTAGAGAGACTTGCATGAACTGATGCTGAGTGAAATGAGCAGAACCAGGAGATCATTATACACAGCAACAACAAGACTATATGATGATCAATTCTGATGGACATGACTCTCTTCAACAATGAGATGTTTCAAACCAGTTCCAATTGTTCACTGAAGAAAGCCATATACACCCAGAGAGAGGGATATGAAATGTGAACCACAACATAACATTTTCATGCTCTCTATTGATTTTTGCTTGCATTGTGTTTCCTTCTCTGATTTTATTTCTTGTAGATATGATTTTTCTTGCACAACAATGATGTGTGGAAATATGTATACATATATTTGATTTGTCAAGTATTTTAACACAATTAATATTTAGTGGATTTCCTGCCATTTAGGGGAGGGTTGGGGACTAGGGGGGAAAATTTGTAATGGAAACTTTTGTAAGGGTCAATGTTGAAGAATTACCCATACGTATGTCTTGCAAATAACAAGCTTTAATAAAAAATAAATAAAATAAAATAAAAAGAAATAATCCACAACTTTAGCAAAGTTGCAGGATACAAAATAAATCCACATAAATCATCAGCATTTTTGTACATCACTAACACAATCCAACAGCAAGAGATACAAAAAGAAATTCCATTTAAAATAACTGTCAATAGTATAAAATATTTGGGAATATATCTGCCAAGGGAAAATCAGGAACTATATATGCAAAGCTACAATACATTTCCCACACAAATAAAGTCAGATCTAAACAATTGGAAAAATATCAAGTGCTCTTGGACAGGCTAAGCAAATATAATAAAGATGACAGTACTACCTAATCTATTTATTTAGTGCTATACCAATCAAACTCCAAATCAATTATTTAACTGACCTAGAAAAAATAACAACAAAATTCATCTGGAAAAACAAAAGGTCAAGACTTTCAGGGAATTAATGAAAAAAAAAAGCAAATGAAGGTGGTATAGCTGTACCAGATATAAAACTATTTTATAAATCAGCACTCATCAAAACCATTTGGTACTGGCTAAGAAACAGAGTAGTTGATCAGTGGAATAGGTTAGGTTCACAGGACAAAATAGTCAATACCTATAGTAATGAAGTGTTTGACAAACCCAAAGACTTCAGCTTTGGGGATAAGAACTCACCATTTGACAAAAATTGCTGGGAAAATTGGAATTTAGTATGGAAGAAACTAGGCATTTACCCACACCTAACAAAGTATACATAAAGAATGATATTATAAACAAATTAGAAGAACATAGGATCATTTACCTCTCAGATTTGTGGAGGAAAAAGGAATTTGTGACCAAAGAACTAGAGATCATTATCAATCACAAAATAGATAATTTTGACTATATCATGTTAAAAAGTTTTTGTACAAACAAAACAAATTAAGAAAAGATTAGGAGGGAAGCAATAAACTAGGAAAACATTTTTACATTCAAAGGTTCTGACAAAGGCCTCATTTCTAAAATATATAGAGAATTGACTCAAACTTCTAAGAATTCAAGTCATTCTCTAATTGATAAATAGTCAAAGGATATGAACAGACAATTTTCAGATGAAGAAAACTATTTCTAGTCATATGAAAAGGTGCTCCAAATCACTATGGATCAGAGAAATGCAAATTAAAACAACTCTGAGATACCACTACACACCTGTCAGATTGGCTAAGATGACAAGAAAAAATAAAGACGAATGTTGTAGAGGATGTGGGAAAACTGGGACACTGATACATTGTTGGTGGAACTGTGAACAAATCCAACCATTCTGGAGAGCAATCTGGAAGTATACTCAAAAAGTTATCAAACTGTGCCTACCCTTTGATCCAGCAGTGTTTTGATTGGGCCTACACCCCAAAGAGATCTTTAAGGAGGGAAAGGGACCCACATGTGCAAAAATGTTTGCGGCAGCCCTTTTTGTGGTGGCAAGAAACTTGAAACTGAATGGATGCCCATCATTAATTGGAGAATGGCTGAATAAATTATGATATATGAATGTCATGGAATATTATTGTTCTATAAGCAACAACCAGCAGGATGATTTCAGAGAGGCCTGGAGAGACTTGCATGAACTGATGATGAGTGAAATGAGCAGAACCAGGAGATCACTATACACAGCAACAAGACTATAAGATGATCAGTTCTGACGGACATGGTTCTCTTCAACAATGAGGTGATTCAAACCAGTTCCTATTGTTCAGTGATGAAGATAGTCATATACATCCAGAGAGAGGCCTGAGGGAACTGATGTGGTTCACAATATAGCATTTTAATGCTTTCTGTGAATGTTTGCTTGCTTCTTAGGTTGTTTTTTTTTTCTCTTTCTAGATCTGATTTTTCTTGTGTAGCAAGATAACTATATAGATATGTATACATGTATTGGATTTATCGTATATTTTAACATACTTAACATGTATTAGACTACTTGCCATCTAGGGAGGGGGTTGGGGGAAGGAGGGAAAAATTTGGAACAGAAAATTTTGCAAAGGTCAATGGAGAAAAATTACTCAAATATTCTGTAAATAAAAAGCTTTAATAAACAAAAAAAAATTTAAAAATTAAAACAAAATGTACTCCACTGTTTTTCCCTATGGGCAGTTTTGATTGGATGGAAATAGAAATTCTGGGACCAGAGCATAGTACTATTTAAAACTGGCTTGGAGTATTTAAAATGGTAACTTCTTCTCTGCCATGTCAAAGTACATTAAGTGCTAGTCCTTTCTGAGTCCTTTATCTCTTGGTCAAGACAAGTTGGGCAATCCTGGACATGATAACCTTCAGTATTCTGGATTAAAGAATATAAAAAGACTGTGTCTAAAATCAAAAGATCTTTTGGAATTAGGTAAAGAAACAATTTCAGTATCTGGGTGTGTTGAAAAAGGAAACTATTGCATGAACATGAATTAGCTTTCTAGCTTTTAACACCCTCATACTAGTTTTCAACTGAATGGAAAGTTTGGGAGAGCATGTTTAATTTTGTTTTTTTATAATTCCTTGCAATATAGAATTAGCTTGACTTTCTTCTTTGATTTCAAATCAGAATGGTATTTTCTCTGGCTCCCACAGGGCAAATTAGATTCCTGTGCACCCCTCGTGAAATTTCTGCAGCATCTAAAGTTGGGATTGTTGGGCACAGTTGAGGAAGCATCAATGGATAGCATCAATGGACAGCACCAACTCACCCTTACAAGGAAAATGCATTCTAAAGTCTTTAATATGTAGAGAAGCAAATGAATCCAGGAGAATATATATATATATGTATATATACATATATACATATATATATTTGTCAATTTTTCTTCCATCTTATAAACTCTGGAGGATTACATAAAATTCTACTCCAGCTAAGAATAGAGGAAAAGGCACTCATTCTTCTTAACTATGGGACAATTACAATATTCTTTTATTATTATAAATCATATAAGGGAGGAAAATGTTACTCGATATGCTACTCACAAAATTCCTCAAAAAGAACATTTTGTACATAACTGTTGTGCAACTACCATGAATTAGAACAATAGTTTTAAATTTTTCTTTAAATTATTAAGGAAAATTATTTTTCTGAAATTTGAAATGAAATGATGGTTTAAAATTAATTTGAATCCAAGATATAATGTGCCCTATTTTGGGGGGTATTATTAAAATGTCAACAAATTCTGCGTATGCAAAATATGAATTTTTTGAAGATAATTACAAAAACATATGTTTTAGAAAAGTACAATTAGAGATAAAATTTTCTTTCTTTTAAAATGGACCTATGTTTCTCATGATAATACTTATTAAATAGACAACCAGTTGCTTTTATCAACATGAAGAATATACACAATAGTGACCATAAGTGTTTTGAAATCTTAATTGAAGAACAGAAGCTAAGCTGGTAGTATGGAAGAAAATGGAATTTTAGTCACATCAGACCACTTTAGTAGTCATGCTTTAATGAACCAGAAAAAAGTCCTTCACATGAAATTATTATAATGAAGAACAAATTGACAACCTTTCAATTTATAAAACTCTCAGTGCATTCCTTCCACACAGTGGGTATAGTACAGATAGAAAAAGGTAGGGGGGAAAGAACAAAGTCTAAACTAAAAATGAGTTTACTACAATTGTAAAAGTATAATAATTTCCCTACAATCTATATAATTCCTATGTGAGCTAGCATTCATGGAGTTTTCTGTGACCATTGCTGTGACATGAAGAAGTAGGGAAAACATCACCGAATGACAAGTTTTTTTGTACCTATAGGATGACATTTCCCACATTATTAAGGCAGACAGACAAATTGGGCAGTAGACTGAGTCCAAAGTAAACAGTCCAGAGAGAGCTTGGTAGAACTCAAGTAACAGGCAAACATCCCTGTCCATATGGAGAACTAGCTATGGCAGCATACAAGTAGAAATAGCAATAATAAAAGTAATGTTAAGGATATGAGTGTTTTGTAATCATGAGACTTAAGCCATACTATCTATCCCAATTAGAGTGTTTTTTGGCATCAAAAGCATGTTTCTAGCCAAAACTGTTAATTAGCTAATCAAAATGGCACCATCTTTGTTTAGGACTTCTTTTCAATTTGATTCACTTTAACAGGCGTCTAATTAGGTGTCAATTGTGTATGAGGTGTTATAATAGGAAATGGAGATACAAGGCAATAATGAAATAGTCTTTGCCTTCAAGGAGCTTCTATTCAGATGTATACAGAAAAGTAAAACCAAAGCATAATACAAAGTTATATGGAGTGGTTTAAATGAGGAGAGGGCACTTAAAATTGGGGGATCCAGATACACTTCGTAGAGAAGATGGTCTTGAATTTTGAAGGAAGTCCAATGTGGAAAAAAAAAAAGCCAGAGTGCACACCAGGTGTGGAGGGCCATCTCTGTAAAGGGAATGAGGTCAGGAGATACAATACTTTGTACAGGAAACAGTGATTCAGTTTGATTAGAATAGAAAGTAATATGAAAACAAGACTGGAAAAGCAGCTAGAACCATATTATGAAAGGTTTTTAGTGCCATGCTGAAGACTTTATACCTTAGCCTAGAGGTATATGTAATTATTGAGAAGTTTTGATTATAAGTGACATTATAATAGTAGGTTTTTTAGCCTCCCTCCCCAATGATTATATTAGTTTATTGGACCTCTATTTTATTCCAATTGGTACTAATCAGTTTGATATGATTCCATAGGGGCAGTGATTATAAGTTCTGATAGTAGGCATCAGATCTTTCAGCTGCAGATTATAAATTCATTTGCTTAATCAAAGGAAGCCCCCCTTGTTTTTCCTTGTTATGGTGACCAAGTCCAGTGTGGCAGAGGTGACTCAATTACACGGAAAGTCTCTCAGCTACTTTTGTTTCCCCTCTGTCCCTTTTTTGCTCAACATGGGGAGATGATCATGAGCATATAACCAGTGGGTGACCAGACTGCCAGACTGCAGCCTGCCCTTTCACCAGACTATTGGCCCTTGTAGGTGTTTTGACATCTGCTCATCAGCCCAACTCCACGAGGCTGTTCATTAATGGACTTTGGTAAGATTTCTTGAAAGATAAAGGTAGGTCCCTTAAGGTCTGTTTACTAACCTGTTGGTCAACCAATGGGATTCTGTTTTTTTTGTGTTGACCCTCCTGGAGGCTCAAGAGCAAGGTCTATCCACCAATCAGACTGAATTTTTGGCCTGCTCCACTTGTATTATCCAGGTATCAAGCACTATAAAACTAAGTTCCTGGAGGAAGGGGATCTTTAATCGTGGTTCACTTTATTATAGAGGACCATGAAGCCTTTAATAAAACACCACTGCAGAGAGCTCTCAGTGGGGTTTTTTTCTTGCAGATTAGACAATAATTCATTTTATACATTGTAAAATATAGACTTCAGATGCAAGATAACAATCAATATACAAAGTACCATACAAAATTTAATGTTAATTTGTTCACTGTACCTATAGCTATTTGAAATTTGGTAAATGATGAACAGTTTAATGAATTCAGTCATTTATTTAAGTTTTGAATAGACCTCTACTGTCCTTTGCTCATTCCTTCATTTTATTTATTTGGTATTTATTAACCTTGCAAAGCTCAGCCATAAGGGCCTTGTTCAAAATTCCAAAGAACTACAAGGCATGGTGGAACATGCCTATAATCCCAGCAACTGTAAAACTATAGCTGTCATCAAATTGGGAAATCATCTTTACATTTAATGGTTCTGATAAAGGCCTCATTTCTAAAATTTATAGAGAATTGTCTCATATATATAAGAATTCAAGCCACTCTTCAATAGATAAGTGGTCAAGGGATATGAACAGACAATTTTCAGATGATGAAATTAAAACCATCTCTAGTCATATGAAAAGTTGCTCCAAATCACTATTGATCAGAGAAATGCAAATTAAGACAACTCTGAGATACCACTACACACCTGTCAGATTGGCTAAAATGACAGGAAAAGATAATGATGAATGTTGGAGGGGATGTGGGAAAACTGGGACACTGATACATTGTTGGTGGAACTGTGAACGGATCCAACCATTCTGGAGAGCAACTTGGAACTATGCCCAAAAAGTTGTCAAACTGTGCATACCCTTTGACCCAGCAGTGTTTCTACTGGGCCTATATCCCAAAGAGATCTTAGAGGAGGGAAAGGGCCCCACATGTGCAAGAATGTTTTTGGCGGCCCTTTTTGTGGTGGCTAGAAACTGGAAACTGAAGGGATGCCCATCAATTGGAGAGTGGCTGAATAAATTATGGTATATGAATGTTATGAATATTATTGCTCTGTAAGAAATGACCAGCAGGACGATTTCAGAGAGGCCTGGAGAGACTTGCATGAACTGATGCTGAGTGAAACGAGCAGAACCAGGAGATCATCATACACAGCAACAACAGTATTACATGATGATCAATTCTGATGGACATGGCTCTCTGCAACAAAGAATTGTCTCAAACCAGTTCCAGTTGTTCACTGAAGAAAACCATATACACCCAGAGAGAGGGAAATGAAATATGGACTACAACATAACATTTTCATGATCTCTACTGACATTTGTTTGCATTGTGTTGCCTTTCTCTGATTCTTTTTTTTTTCTTGTAGATAGGATTTTTCTTGCATAACTTCTCAAGCATTTCAACATTATTAGCATGTAGTGGACTTCCTGCCATCTAGGGGAGGGGAGGGGACTGGGGGTAAAATTTGTAATAGAAAGCTTTGTAAAGATCAATGTTGGGGAACTACCCATACATATGTTATACAAATAAAAAGCTTTAACAAAAAAAAAGAAAATAAAAAGCTTTAATAAGAAAAAAAAACTATAGCTGTCAGTTTTCTTGAACTCAGGAATTTTGAGCTGCTGTAGGCTATGCCAACCTGGTGTCCATACGATTTGGCAAAAATATGGTTGGTTTCCTGTTATCTATAAACTGTACTGATAATGGCTAACAGTACAGAGAGGTTGACCACTTACTTCATTAATGCTAGAAATATACAAATAAGATTGTTATTATAAAAGTTAAATTTCAGTCTAGTCTCTGACCCAAAATGTAGATTTTAGAAGCAATGAATAAGTCCATTGCTTCCTACATGAGACAGCCAAACCTTCTCTAAATATAAAGAAAGCTTAAGAACACTCTTAACTATTGTTTTCTTCACAATTCTATCAGACCACACAAGTTGACATTGAAACTGATAGTATCATCCTCCAGAGAACCCACAGTCTATATCCTTAATTAGACGGATGTAGCAATAAGCAGTTGTGTTTCTGTTTTCTGCTCTGATACTAAAGGTGTATGTATCTCGAAATTTCATTCTAATATTTTTGGCTTTCAAGTCCATAGGTCTTAGAAACATTCTTTTTCATCTTTTTGATTCTATACACCAAAATCATCCATTTAGAAAGCTGCTAAATGATAAGGAAAATAGATGAAAGAACCTGGTAAATTTCCAAAATCTCCTAGTGTCCTGGGATAGATCTATATTTTAGGAATATTAATTTAGCAATTATGTGGAGGATAATTAGAGTGCAGACTACAGGCAGGGATAACAACCAGGCAAAATATGATGAGGACTTAAAATAAGGCAGAAAATGTGTGAACAGAAATGAAGTGATGGATATGAGATGTGGAGGCAGAATCAATAAGGCTTGGCAACTCCCAGCGTGGCTGAAGGAAGGGGAAGAGTCACAGGAGAGCAGGATTTCAAAGCAAAAGGATACAAAGCATAAATAAGCGCTCAATTACGGGAGTAGATTGTTCCAGACTGGATAAGCTGTGTTGTTAGCACAGTATGGAAGGTAGTGCAGCTGAGCAGGGAGGGAAGGAAAGGAGCAGCTAGAATTGGCAATCCTGGAGTACACTTGTCTTTTTCCTATAGTGAGCCTGGCTGCAATAAGAGTGAGCAAACAAGTATTGATTAGATGCTTACGATGAGCCAGGCATTGTGCAAGATACAAGGGACACGGATGTCAGCAAAAAAAAAAAAGACACTGTCTCTGCCTTGAAAGGAAGCAGGAAGATAAAGGATCCTGACAGTGGGGCATGGTTTCGAAGTGGAGCAAGTCAGTAAGAATTGGTAGAATTTCCATTGCTGGTCTTTGTAAATTAACTCACATTATTTATGCAGAACCTTGTGGTATTTAGTGGTAGAAAGGAAACAGGACCTCCCCAATTAGCATCAATTCCCAGGTGGATTTCTCTTTTGTGTTTATGAATTATTCTTCCCTGGTCATATCCCTGGAGAGGTTTTAGGCACTGGATTCCGCTGCTAAGGTTCCTGAAGTCTTGAGTATAAAGAACACCAAAGGAATTTAGTGACAATGAACAGGCCATAGATTCTCAAAAGCTATTCTGCCTCAGTTTCCTCCTCTGTCAAATGAGAACAATAATGGCCCCTACTCCCAGGGTCATTGTGAAGCTCAAATAATATAATAACAGTCATATGCTTAGCACTGGTACACACTAAGTGCTATATAAATGTTAGTTCTCATTTTCATTCTCATGCTCTCTCCTTTGTGGGTATCTATCAGAGTTTGGGGACTCAAATTCAGATCTTGGACAGTTTTCAGCCTTTATTTGATACAGGCTTTAGACGACCCAATCAGACTTTTCAATTAGTATATCATACCCTGTAAATACTTAGACACTTAAAGACAGTGGAGAAGGATAGGACTAGGTGAAATAATAAAATGGGACTCGAAATTCTTGCTATGTGTGGGTAAAATCTCTATTGCTGCATGTTTTTTTCTGCCTTGGCTGTGATGATAGCATCTGACTAGAAAAATCTCTGGTGATACCTGATTGATAATGGGAATCTTAGCTCTAGATGATGGAATTCTCTTTGACAGTGTCAAGACATAAAAGGAATAATAATAATAATAGTAATATTTAACATTTACATAAAACTTGAAGGTTTTCAAGACACTACACATTTTATCTCATTTGATCTTCACCAGATTTTAAGCTGTTAGAAGTTGAAATTATCCAGTCCAACTTTTCTATTTTACAGATGAGAAAACAGTCCCATGGAGGTCAACTGACTTGCTCACAGTTTTACAAAGTAATGAATGATAGTGCCAGGCTTCCTTACTCTAATCTAGGATCTTTCAAGATTACATCATTTTGTTCTTTAATAATCAGTATCTTCTTTGATCCTCACTGATGACAACACTAAGAAGTACTTCAAAATCACAGAATCTTAGTATTGAAAAGTACCTCAGGAACCATTTAGTCCAGCTGGAACAAAAATTACCCCTTCAATACTCTATAGTGATGATCTAGTCTTTTCTTGACAACTTCTAGTGAGGTACTCACTATCATATAAGATTGATATTCTACACTTATTTTGGAGATTTTATAAAATTCAGTTTTATTTTCAATTCCAAAACCTCTCACTCCACCTGCGTTTATCATTTCCTTCCTTTCCAGCTTTCCTCCTTCCTTTCCTTTCATCCAATCTGATGAGTGTGAGGTAATACTTTAAGAGTTGTTTTAATTTGAATTTCTTAGCTATTAATTGGTTAATAGTGATTAATAATCACTAGTTATTAGTGATTTAGGGCATTTTTTCCATATGACTACTGATAGCTTGTATTTCTTTCTCTGAAAACTGCCTACCTTTGACCATTTATCAGTTGGGGAATGATCATATTCTTACAAATTTGACTAAATTCCCCTATATAGCTTAGAAATGAGCCTTCTATCAAAGAAGCTTGCTACAAAGATCTCCCCCCACCCACCACTTTCCTGCTTCTTTGATCATTTTAGCTGCATTGGATTTATTTGTACAAAAACTTTTAAAAAATTTATGTAATCAAAACTCTTGAATCTTAATCTACTGTGCTCATTTGCTTCCATATATTGTGCATCTAATCTTTTCCACTGAACAATCTATTTCTTATCCAGACTAATTTGTTTTTGATAATTATGGCTTTGTAGTATAGTGTGAGATTTGGTACTTACTAGACCCTCTTCCTTCCCATTTTTTTTCTTTAATTCCCTTGATATTACTTATCTTGTGTTCCTCCAGCTATCTTATTATGGTTTTCTTTCCTTATAAAGTAATCCTTTGGAAATTTTAAAAATGTCATTTATGACCCTGGACACTATCTAAAGAAGCTTAAGTAATATGTTAATTTTTATAATATAGACAAGGTCTACTCATGAGCAATTAATATTTCTCCAATTATCTAGATCAGTGCAAAGACTGTTTTATAATTGTTTTGGTATAGTCCCTATGTATATAATGGCAAATAGATTCACATGTATTTTTTTTACTTTTTGTTATTTTAATTGGAATTTTTCTTCCTTCTGGATTTTCTTGCTAATATACAGAAATGCTGATCATTTGTATGCTTTTTGTTTTGTAATCCATAATTTTTGCTAAACTTATTTATTGTTTCAATGAGTTTTTTAAGTTAACTTACTATGGTTCTCTAGATGAACTAACATATCTCCAAAATAATTTTTTTCATCTTTACCTATACTTATTACTTCATTATCTTTTCCTGGTCTTATTGCTATAGCTAGCATTTTTGGCACCATATTGAATAATTATGGTTATAATGGACATTCTTTCTTACCCCTGAGCTTAATGAAATGGTTTTTAGTTTGTCCTTAATACTAGTAAATGCTTGCTCTTGGTTTTATATTAATACACTCATCATGTTTCAAATTTTATTCCTATGTTTTCTACTATTTTAAAAAAAGAAATGGGCATCGTGTTATCAAAAGCTTTCTGCATCTATTGATATAATGACATGATTTTTGTTATTTTAAAAAATACAGTCAACTATGCTTATAGTTTTTCTAATATTGAACCAGTCTGACCATAATGTATTATTTTTGAGATATGCTGATGTGATCTCATAACATTTTAGATACAATTTTGAATCAATTAGATTATGATATTGGTCTAAAATTTTGTTTTGATTCTCTTCGGTTTAGGTATCAAAATCATATTTGTGTCATAGAAGGAATCAGGTAGAACTTTGTTTTTTTTTTGTTTATATAGCATTATAAAGAATGTTCTTTATAAATTTGGTTAAATTCATTTTTTAATTCATTTCATCCTTTTTTTTCTTTTAAAAGTTCATTTTTGAGATAACGATGAATGCTGGAGGGGATGTAGGAAATCTGGGACTCTAATACATTGTTGGTGGAACTGTGAACTGATCCAACCATTCTGGAGAGCAATTTGGAGCTATGCTCAAAAAGTTATCAAACTGTGCATACCCTTTGACCCAGCACTATTGGGCTTATATCCCAAAGCGATCTTAGAGGAGGGAAAGGACCCTCATGGGCAAGAATGTTTGTGACAGCCCTTTTTGTAGTGGCTAGAAACTGAAAACTGAATGGATTCCCATCAATTGGAGAGTGGCTGAATAAATTATGGTATATGAATGTTATGGAATATTATTGCTCTGTAAGAAACAACCAGCAGGATGATTTCAGAGAGGCCTGGAGAGACTTGCATGAACTGATGCTCAGTGAAACGAGAAGAACCAGGAGATCATTATACACGGCAACAACAATACTATATGATGATCAACTCTGATGGACATGGCTCTCTGCAACAAAGAAATGTCTCAAACCAGTTCCAATTGTTCAGTGAAGAAAGCCATATACACCCAGAGAGAGGGATATGAAATGTGGACTACAACATAACATTTTCATGCTCTTTATTGATGTTTGCTTGCAGTGTGTTTCCTTTCTCTGATTTCTTTTTCTTGTAGATAGGATTTTTCTTGCACAACAACTTGTCAAGTATTTTATCATTATTAACATGTAGTGGACTTCCTGCCATCTAGGGGAGGGGTAGGGACTGGGGGTAAAATTTGTAATGGAAAGCTTTGTAAAGCTCAATGCTGAGGAACTACCTATTGATATGTTATCCAAATAAAAAGCTTTGATTAAAAAAAAGAGATTCTATGATAAAAAATAAATAAAAATAAATCACAGGCTAGTGCCTGTGACAGATAAAAAAGAAAGACAATACAAAAGGAAAAAAAAAGTTAAACTCCCTATCTTGGAGGAACGTTAGTCTTATTGGAAATATATATATATATGCATATATATATATCTATCTTCTAGATAATATAATTATATTAGGGAGGAGAGAATAAATAAATTGGAGAGAACACTACCAGCTGAACGATTAGGAAAGACAGTGTCAGAACTTCTTAGGATTCACATATAGGGTCACTATGTAGCCCTGGTAGAGGTTGAAAACTACATGGTTTCAAACATGGCAGCTGATAGAGGGAGTAGAGAAGCAACATGTACCCTTTGATCAGCATGATAGATAGAAGAGAAGATATCTCCCTCAAGTACTTGAATCAATTTTCTAAGAAAAGAGAAATGTCTGTGATTCCACAGCTTCAGGAACAGCCAGGACTTGTATTTCTCCACTACTACTCTAAATTAGTCATATTGCACAGGCTGAACAGCAGTCACTGTCTCATGACTTTGAAGGCAAACTTCTTTTTAAGGAAGTTCCAAACTTTAGGATAACATTGTAAATCTGGAAGACTTTGAAATTCTAGGAAGGAAGCAGAATTTACCAAAAGGAAAGAAAAATATGTTGCTGGTTTATGGACTTCAATGAATCACTCGTGATTCCTTGTTTGTTTATTTTTCACATTGTTGGGGAAAGGAAAAAGTATGAAATAAAAACTATACCAAATCTGAAAAAAAAGTTCATTTTTGTTTATGCAACTTTTTTTCCTAGGATAAAGCAATTTTAGTACTCTATTTCCAATTTTGTTAATCCAAGCAATTCATATTTTTGTAAATATTCCTCCATTTCATTTAGATAGTTGGTTTTATTGACATAGAACTAAGCAAATTTTTGATAAATATAAATTAGATTTCTTCTTTTAAAAAAATCAACTTAGTTAATGCCTTACATATTTTATTGATTTTTTTCAAAGAAGCAGTTTCTAGTTTTATTAATTCAATGGAGTTTTGCTTTCAGTTTTTTTTTAATCTCACCCTTGATTTTTAAGATTTTTATTTTGGTGTTTAATTGAAGATTTCCAATTTGTTTCTTTTCAAATTTTTTTAGTGGCATGCCCAATTAATTGATCTGCTCTTTTTTATTATTGAAAGGTTATAGATATATTTTCCCCCTAAATACTATTTTGGCTGAATCCCCAAAATTCTGGTATTTTTTTTTCATGGCTGTCATTATCTTTAATGAAACTGATTATTTTTATGATTTTTCTTTGACCCAGCCATTTTTTAGGATTAAGTTATTTCATTTTCAATTAAATTTTAATTTATGCTTTAAAGACCCTTAATTGAATATACTTTTTATTGCAGAGTAATCAGGGAAATGTGCATTTAATATTTTGCATAACTTTTCTATTTAGGTTCTTCATTACCTTTTTGCTCATTTTTCATTTAGATTTAAGTTTGAGAGGAGTAATTTACATCACCAATATTATTTTACTGTCCATTTCTCTATGTAATTCATTTAACTTTTCCTTTAAGCATTTAAAAGCTATGCCATTTAGGATATGTGTGTGTGTGTGTGTGCGTGTGTGTGTGTGCGTGTGTTTAGTATAGATATGAATCCATTCTTTATGGAATCTTTGAACAAAATAAGAGTTTCTTTGTTTCTCTTTTTGAATTTTGACTCTTGCTTTGCCTAAGATCACAAATGTTACCTCTGCCTTTTTTTTACTTCAATTGAAACATAATAGATTATTTAACCTGAAGTGTATCTGTTTCAAGTGTGTTTCTTGAAAACAGAATATTGTTGATCTTGATTTTGAGTTAATTCTATCCTCTTCCATTTAATGACTGAATTTATCCCATTCACATTCACAGTTTTGATTATTGTGTATTTCCCTTCATCTTATTCTCTTATACTTCTCTTTGTTTCCCATCTCTTCTTTAAGGGTTTTGCTGTACTTCTGACTAATTGTTCTCTATATTCTCCCTCTTCTCTTCCGTTCTTTTAACCTTTTTCCCTCATTTCCCTGTTGAGTGAAGTGTATTTCTGTACCAAACTGTTGTATATGATTTCCCCCCTCCTTTTTCCAGTCCATATATGAAGTTCAGGGAATGAAGTTCAAGTGTCATATGATATCTCACATCCTTTCCTCCTTTTTGTAAAGGTTTCCATTTATGCATCCCAGTTATGTGATAATTTTCCCCATTCTTCCTATATTTTCCTTCTCCCAGTGTATTCTTCTTTCTCAAACTATATTCATTTTTAATATCATTGAAATATAAAATGAATACTCCTAGATCATCTGTTTAATTACACTACCTTTATGGCCCCTGGTGACAACAGTCTGAAGGACTATATATATTTCTCCCCAAACAATAATGTAAACAACTTAATCTTATTCAGTCTCTTATGATCACTCGGTTTAATTTTTCTGTGCTTCTTTTGATTCTTGTGTTTATAGGTCAAACTTTCTATTTGGCTCTGACCTTTTTATCAGGGATTCCTAGAAGTTCTCTATTTCACACACACACAAAAATCCACTCCTCTCCCCCTCCCATAGAATTATAATCAGTTTTTTTTAAACTTACATTATTCTTGCTGGAAAAACTAGATTTTATGAGTTCTGCAATATCATTTGGTAAGTGGCAGCCAGTGAATTATTTTAATTTATATCTTACCTTCTAATTCTAAGAGACCTAAGCAGTTTTATTTTAAAATATTTTGAAATAAGGGAATTAAGGGGCAGCTAGGTGATGCAGTGGTTAGAACACCAGACCTGAAATCAGGAGGACCTGAGTTCAAATCTGGTCTTAGACACAACATTTCCTAGAAGTGTGACTCTAGGAAAGTCACTTAACCCCAAATACTTCAGCCAAAAATAAATGAATGAATGAATGAATAAGGGAATTAATTTTAAAAAATGCAAAGGAAGGTAGCTTAGCTAGACCAGACTCAAAATTATATTATAAACCAATGGTTATCAAAATGGGCTAAAAAATAGAGTAATGGATCAGTGGGATAGTTTAGTTTCATAAGACACAATCATCAATGACTATAATAATCTAATGTTTGATAAACACAAAGACTCCAGCTTCTGGGATAAGAACTCACTATTTGACAAAAATTTCTGGGAAAACTGGAAAAAAGTAAGACAAAAACCAGGCATTGACCAACATCTAACACCCTACACTAAGATAAGATTGAAATGGGTTCATGATTTAGACATAAAAAGTGATATTTTATAAGCAAATTAAGAGAACAAGGGATAGTCTACCTCTCAGATCTGTAGAGAATGGAAGAATTTATGGGCAAAAAAAGAACTAGAGAAGATTATGAAATGCAAAATCAATAATTTTGATTATATTGAATTTGTACAATTCAATGTTTATATAAATAAAACCAATGCAGCCAAGATTAGAAGGAAAACAAATCTGGGAAAAAAATTTTACTTCTAGTATTTCTGATAAAGGCCTCATTTCTATAATATTTAGAGAACTGATTCAAATTTATGGCAATTCAAGTCATTCCCCAAATGATAAATTGTCAAAGGATGTGAAGAGATGATTTTCAGATGAAGAAATTAGTTATTTCTAGTCATATGAAAAACATGCTCTAAATCATTATTGATTAGAGAAATGCAAATTAAGACAACTCTGAGGTACTATTTCACACCTCTCAGATTAGCTAAGATGACAAGAAAAGATAATGTTGAGGGGATGTTGGAAAACTGAGACACAATTGCATTTTTAATAGAGTTGTGAACTGATCCGACCATTCTGGAGAGCAATTTGGAACTGTGCCCAAAGAGTTATCAAACTGAACATACCCTTTGATCCAGCAGTGTTTCTACTGGGCTTATATCCCAAATAGATAATAACAGAGGGAAAAGGACCCACATTGCAAAAATGTTTGCAGCAAACTTTTTTGTAATGGCAAGGAACTGGAAATTAAGTGGATGCTCATTAGTTGAGGAATGATTGAATAAGTTATGGTATATGAATGTAATGGAATATTATTGTTCTATAAGAAATGATGAGCAGGCTGATTTCAGAAAATCTTGTAAAGACTTACATGCACTCATGCTAAGTGAAGTGAAAAGAACCAAGAGAACACTGTACACAGCAACAACACGGTTACTGTGATGACCAGCTGTGATGGATTTGGCTCTTTTCAACAATGAGGTGATTCAAGGCAATTCCAATAGACTTGTGATGGAAAGAGCCATTCACAGTCAAAGACTGAATGTGGATCAAAACATAGTATTTTCACCTTTTTGTTGTTATTGTTGCTTGTTTTTTCTTTCTCAAGTTTTTTCTCTTTTGATATGGTATTATTTGCACAGCATGATGAATATGGAAATATGTCTAGAAGAAATGCACATGTTTAATCTATATTGACCTACTTTCTGTCTAGGGGAAGGAGGCTGGGGGAGAGAAGAAAAAAATTTGGAACACAAAGTTTTGCAAAGGTGAATGTATTACATGTATTGGAAAAATAAAAAGCTGTTTTTATAAAAAAAATTAAATCTTGAAATATGCCAAGGGTTTATTTTCTTGGTAATGGCTTTTGAGTAGTCCAAATAATTCTTCTTGATCTATTTTCAAGGTCAGTTGTTTTTACTAGGAGTACCTTCACATTCTCTTTTTAAAGTTATTTTTAAAAATTTCTTGGCGTCCAATAGTGTCAGCTTCAATTTGTTCAATATTAGTTTTAATATTTTTTGACATCTAATAGAGTCAGATTCTGTTTATTCAATTCTAATTCTTAGGGAATCATTTTCTTGGGTAAATTTTTTTGTCCTAAGCGTTTAGTACTCTTTCCCTATTTTTCTTCCATACCTCTCATTTCTTTTACTATTTCTCCTGTATCATTATTACTTGGTTTTAAAAATGATTTTAATTCTTTTTTTAGATCTTATATTAATTATTCCATTTTCCTTGAAGCCTCATTTATATATTTTTATGATAGTCTCTTCTTGTGGATTTCTGTTTTGAGCTTTTTCATTACCTAATGGCTCTTGATGGTGGGATTCTTTTTTTATCTGCTCATTCTTCTAACCTACTTCTTGACTTTGGATTTTATGTTAATGATGGGCTGTGAATACTTTCTCTAAAGTGTAGGCAAGTCTCAAGACTAAGTTGAACAGGTTACAGTATTCTCTAATATTTTGAGTTTAAATTGTGCTAATTATAAATTTATATTGTTAAAGGAAGCCATTCAAACTTTCACAATTCTGGGGTCTGGACACTAGATAAATGAGAAAAAGGAAAAGAGGCAAGTAAAAAAAAAAGATAAACTCTCTCATGAATTCAGCTGCCCTTTCCACATCACTCTGGTTACCTTTAATACTCATATCCTGGAGAAAAATTAAATTGGAACACTGTTGATCACTTTTCCATTTATTTTTCCAGTTGTAAAAATGGCAAGAGCTTAATGTGCCACAAACTAATGCCACAAGGGCAGCTGGACACACATAGGCAGATGCTCATTTCAATCAACATCCTGGCCATTTTGTCCATGCAGAGTTTCTTCCAAAGTGGCAGGGAATTCTACAATGGGGAAAGATGTATAATTTGCCAAAAATAAATTGAAACCTACCCAAGGAGAAAGGAAGGGAAATAAAGTAAAACATCTATGTGGTTAAGAGATATCAAAAGAAAAATAAATATTTAAATGTCAAAAATTTTTCCCAGTTTACTTTTCATCCTTTTCTCAAAAAACAAAACAAAACAACAACAACAAAAACCTCTATAACCTTTGAAAATTGGAACTCTTTTTGAAAAAGAATAAAAGCTATTAGTGAAAAGAGTGAAACATAAGTAATTTTTAAAAATAGGTAAGTAGCCTTACTGGACAGAGTAGGGAGAACCATATTACGCAGTCCAAGTGCAATAGACTTCAAATGTGCATTACCTTACCTTCAAATGACTAGTGCCTGAATTCTGATATAAAAAGCAGCAATATTAGCCTTTTAGTCAACAGATTCAAGAGTGACATTTCTCCAACTCGTTATCATTTTTATCCTTGAGCAGAATGTTTTTGTTGGAATGCGATGAGAGGAGGGTTTCAGGCTACAATTCTGGTCACGAGTGCGCTTTAAGAGTGCTTTATAGACATAGAACAGCAGCTGTCACCATGCACAGACAAGAGGAGATGCTCTTTGCAGGAGGAGCCGGTAAATGGATTAATAGCTAATCGCGGTAATCACCCAACACGCTGGCTTCTGCCCTACGTGCACAGCCCAGCCTTACCTGGTATTGCTGCCCAGTGCAGAGGATGAGGTGGTCATATGGCACTATCTTTTCATTGGAAAGGATGATGTGCTTGGCAGCTCTGTTTATGCCAATCATTTTACCAACCACAACATTAACCCAGGAACAAAGTGACATCAATGCATAATCTTTATCATTAAAACAGTGGCTGTGAAGAAAGAATATCCATAAGTGACATTTGAGCAGCTGACAGCAGGCATTAATTAGACATCTGGTGGGTTGGTGGAGGTCCCCTAGTGGTTCAAGTCTCTTTTCTTGCTGTGAGTTTACCAGCGCCTATACTAAAAGATTATTCGTTATGAAACACTTAGTTACAAATTGACATCCTCAAGTTAAAGCTAAATTATCCCTCCCAGCTTTGGACCATTCCACAACAGGGATTTTTAAAGTAACTAATGCATCCCAAATCTGCTTTTCCTCTGCTCCCTCTCCATAGCTGTGGAAAAATGTCTTTTTTCCTGATTTTAAAGGGGAAAATAAATATTTGTTTAGTGCTTACTATATGTCAAGCATTTTTAAAAACATTATCTCATTGGATCTTAACAACCACTCTGGGCGGTAGGTACTATTATCACCCCATTTTATAGTTAAGCTTGCTCAGGGTCACAAAGCTAGTAGCCAAATTTAAACTCAAACCTTTGTGAGTTTCAGGTTTGTCACACTATCCACTGTTCCACCTAGAGGCCTCTTTTAGATTAGAATAATGTGGCATTTTAAATGAGGTGACAAGGAAATAGAGGCTGGAGGAAGATAATTGCTTTGAAGAACCCCAAAGACAAGTCTCTTAGTTTTAGGCATCTTTGGGATAAATTCTATTTAAATAATACTTCTCAAAAATTAAGAGTAGAGTGTAAACTCCTCAAAGACAGAGAATGCTTCATTTTTGTATTGCCTGTTGTCTCAAAACTATTACACTTTAATTAAATCATATAGAACAGTTATATTGTAAATGAAAGAATTAGGACTTGGACCTAGACCCTGTGACTTCCAAGTGCAGTGTTATTGTGATTGTGCCTCCAGAACAACAACAACAAAAAGCAGCCAAACAAAACCTCTGACACTTCCTAAACATGTGACTCTTTCTAAGGCTCAAGGTACTCATCTATAAAGTGGTGAAACCTGGTCTGCCTGTCTCCCAAGATTGTGAGAAGGATTAAATGAGATAATGTATATGAAAAGGCTTTGAAAACAGAAGTGTTTACACATACACATATAATATATAATCTACATGAATAGTATTATTATATAATGATGTTTATGATTATTCTTTTTATATAAAAAGATATGTAAACAGGATCCTAATGGGGTAATAGATGAACATTTTTCTTTTTGATCCACACATTGGATGAGAGAGATACTATTTTGTTTTCTTAGCTCAAACAGAATCCTAGTAATGAAAGCACATTAGCTATATTGTAAAGACAGCGAAAGGTAATGCAGTTCTTTGCTTTGTATCTCTCTGTGAAGGCCATAGGGGGAATGAAACAGCACACATAAAAATTCTTTTAATGAGAAAAGAATATCAGATATGTTTGGATCATAGGAAAATGATACATACTAGAGTAAAAATTCCCTTATGTTTTTTACTTTTACATGAAAAATAGAAAATATGCTGGTTTTAGTTAAACATTCATAAGAAATCCTAAAGGGATTATTCATATTTATTGTACTATTTCCTTCATATTAGCAATATTATACTGACTTGTATGAGGTGAAGAAAATTTAAATACATTTAGTGTATGAGGATTACTTTCATGAACCTTCATTCAAAGATAAATTCTACCAGGGGAAATCTGTAGCAGGCTAATGTAATGATAGCATTATTGATAATGTCAGGGTATATATTTAATCTTAAATTTGAGAGTTTGCCTGATGAGAATTGGCACATAAAGGCATTAATTTTTAGTTGTTTCTTCAGAAGAGAAGGGAAGCACTAAGGTATTTGGGAGTAATAATCTGACAATGTCAATAGATTGAATTAAAGGAATTTCTCATTTTTAAAATGTGACTTTTAAGTGAAAAAATATAATTCCTTCTTCTTTTTCCAGCAAAAATATTGGGATTGTATTGATTAATTCAGCAGATGGGTGAAAGCTAGCCTTGAGAGGGAGAAGTATGTATTTTTCCAAAGTAATTTCCCTGAGCAGACAGTTAATGGCCGTTAATAGTCCAGCATGGGAGAAGCTGTCTCACTGATGGCTTGATGACAAGAAAGATAAATATACCAGGGCTCCTGAGGAGACAAAAGGGACCAAGACAGGTAGCTTCTGGAAACAAAGAAGCCTTGTGGATATGCTTGTTCCTGCCTCTGAAAGAGAGATAGAGATTATCTTCACTGGAAATTTTGTAAATGGACCATAAAAACAAACCACAACTGCTAAACTTCAGGGTTAGAAAAATGCTAAAAAGAAGTCACAGTTGTGAAATAATTAGCTCTACACAGGAGTGGTAGTAAAAATTTAAGTACAGGTTAGCTCTCTGTATAAAACTAAAGAGAGACACCTATAGAAAAATGTAAATAGGCTGGAATCCTATACTTAGTATGATGATAAACTTTTTGAATTTTAGTGGACCTTGGAAAAAAGGAAGTTATTATAGTAATATCTTGTATTTGTAAAATGCTTTATAGTTTATAAAACATTTTCATATACTCATCTCATGTTACCTTTTTAAAAATTCAATTTTGTTTTAAATAATTATAAAAATCCTAGGAGATACATAAGTCAAGTGATTGATCAGGTCTCTTGCTTCTCTTCTCATCCTTCTGCTTACCTTTTGGTCATATCTCTTTTCACTAGCACCAAAAAGTGTTGAGGGAAAAAAAAGGAAAATCAAGGAAACCAACTGTATTTCTTGTCATTAACTAGGGCAAAAAAAAGTCATTTGTAAAGAGAAGTTTGAAACAAATTGCTAAAATTGAATTTAGCAGGCATTTATTGAGTGACTACCTTCTCTGTGGGCATTTGAGTAACCTGTAAAGCTCAGATTTCCATTTTATTCTTATCTCCCATGACCAAAGGTAACTGAGAAAGGGCTATATCAGTAGAGATAATATGAATTGTCATTTCTTGGTTAGAGCTCCCCCAAGTAGTTGCTGAGAACCACAGCATCATTTACCTACTCAGAGATGGGTACCTAAATGACCTATATTACATTTACACATCTAGTGATGAAATCATTCTCAAATGATGCTAGCTATTACTCTCTGTTAAACCATTGAGAAGAGCATAGTTAATAGAACCTCAGAGGTTCTCATAAAACAAATTTAATTTGGACTCCACTCCAACAAACAATTGGTACCATTGCATGGAACTTGTTGAATTGTCTAGATTTTAAGATATTGTGAACACAAAGCCCACGTCTTAGAGGGCATCACAGATTTTTTATGGAAGTTTTTGTTGGCAAATTTCAAAGCCATGTGTGATTAGTGAAAAAGCTTTGATCATCAAAATGTATTAAAATAGCATAGGACAATTTTTATGACATGACCAATGTGGGGATTTGTTTGATTCAACTATGCATACTTGTTACGCAGCTTCTGTTTTTTTCCTTCTTTTTTAATATGAGTAAGAGGTAAAAGAGTGAGAAAATAGATTTTTGTATATTTAAATATTATGTGTATTTTTATATGTAAAAATCACATAAACCTGCTGCTACTGGTAAGCAAATAATAATTCTTTGTGTTTTTATTTTTAAATCACAGCAACCCTTTCTGTACAGGCTTTAGAAAAGAGAAGTTCATTTTCTTCTAATGAGTAATATTTTAGTTCTTAATAAGTAGTTGCAAAATGGCAAAGATAAATGTACATAGTTTAACAAAAGTGAAACCCATTGAGTTCTGCCATTTGATTATAAGTAACAGTATTCCATTTCAAAATAATAGCATGTGGCGTCATAGGAAGAATGGTAGACCCAGAATTAGGAAGCAGTAAGTTCAAATTTTACCTCAAATACTGATAAGCTATGTAATCAGGAGCAATTTATGCAACTTTTTAGACTTCCAGTTTCCCCATCTCAAAATGAAGATAATAATCTCCCAGGCTCATGGTTAGAAAAAGTACCTTGTAAATCTTAAATAAAAATTAAGTTATTATTCCATATAATTTATCATTTAGGCTAAATATAAATCTCTATACATTTTAACATTCCAATTTCAGAATGAAGTAAAAACAAACAAAAAAAAGAACTCATACTTGCTTGCTAAAAATTTCCTCTCTCCAATGTTTATAAGATTTCTTCCTGGAAGTCCATGTATCGAAATCAGGGTAAGGTTATTAAATTTCAGATGTGGGCTAAGAAAGAAACAGAATATGATACATAATTCATTGTAAGAGTATTAAAATTTAATTTGATAATATTTTAAAGTAATAACATTTTTCAAGTAAGTAAAACATTTTAGAATTCAATAAAGAACTTCTTTAAATATTTATTTTTTTCTCAATTACATGTAAACAAAAATGTTTAACATTTTTAAAATTTTGAGTTTCACATTCTCTCCTTCCCTCCTTGAGAAGACAAAAAGAAGCTATTCTCCCAGAAATGAAAATGTGAAGAAGTCACTTAAACTGTTTATTGGTAAACAACATGCAATTGTAAAACAACATGCAATATTTTCTTACTTATTACTAAATGAAAAAGTTAAAACCTATTTTTTTCTTTTCAAATAACAGTCACATTCCTGAAATTTTGGAGAACTGGAAAGACATAGCAAAAATTTAGAATTTCATAATTTTTAAGAGAAGTGCAATTTTATTATTTTAAGGGATTTACATGAAATCAAATGAGGACTCAAAGTATTGCCTTAATTGAAATCCTAGGTGTTCCCTCTGATGAAAAGATTAAAAAGAAAAGTATTCTGTCAAAAGCATACCTTACACTAATTTGTCCTTCCCAAAAGTTCTTATCTGATGTCTCATTATGGAAAGGAAAGGAGAGTTCCTGAGTTATAATGGCTGACTAGCCTGGATATTCTTAGGTTCTGAGATTAAAAGGTTCTGGGAAATCAACTAATCCAGCATTCTAGTATTATTGATAAGAAACTGAGACTTGGAGAAGTTGCATGATTTGCCCACGGACACACAGGAGGTCATTAGCAAAGCTGTGCCTCCAAAATGCATCATTGTTTCCAGTGTTCCACATACTTTATTAAAAGAGATGCTACCAGATGAAGAATTTTGTTGACCCTATACTTTTAAAATTATTTATCTTGGCATGGAGGGGACTGCTATCCACCTAGGGAGAATGAGTAGAAACCCTGATAAAATTATGGATATTTGAAATATATCCCACATTAGAGGGGATTAACTGAAAGCTTACAGAGGCTTGTGGTCAGACATATATACATAATACAGACAGGTAAGACACAACAAAACTGAAGCCCATTAATTTCTGCCATTTGGTTGTAAGCAACAGACTGTATTCCGTGTCAAAATAACAGCATGTGGCAGGAAGAACATAGTACTCTGGCCTTAGCTTCAGCATTTACTCAAATTCACTTTTATAGAATTAGCCTAAAAAGGGCATGTGTCAGACCTTCACAACACTGTGAAGTTTCTTTGGCAGAACCCATACTGAAACAGTTTGGGTTTAACAGCACAGGTCACTCCATACTCAATATTCTTATTGCTGGAACTTTCTTACCTTAGTCAGGTTTAGGATCACAAGCCACTTCATAAGAATATTAAGTATGAATTGAAGGAACTAAACTTTCTAACCTTAAGTCAGGTCAAGTCAGAGACAACGTAAGTCACCTAACCTTTTTGTGCTTCAGTTTATAATCTGTAAAATGAGGGTTTTTCAAATTTTTCCAATTCAAAATCTATGATATTATTATCCTTGGGGAGAAAAAAAATGCCTACAACTGCCAAGCCTTTGTAGACTGAAAGGTTTTTCCTTTGGGAGAAAAAAGGCAACTAAAAATTTTCCCCTTGTACAATGGTTATGTATTTGAGGACCCAGCTTTTCTTTTAAAAAAAATTTTTTTATTTAAGCTTTTTAATTTTCAAAAGATATTCATGGATAATTTTTTCAACATTAACCCTTGCAAAACCTTGTGTTCCAATTTTTCCCCTTCCCCCCATCCTTTCTTCTAGATAGCAAGTAATCCAATATATGTTAAATATGGTTAAATATGTTAAATACAATATATGCATACATATTTATACAATTGTCTTGCTGCATAAGAAAAATCAAATCAAAAAGGAAAAAATGAGAAAGAAAATAAAATGCAGGCAAACAACAACAAAAAAAGTGAGAATGCTATGTTGTGATTCACCCTCAGTTCCCACAGTCCTCTCTCTGGTTGTAAATGTCTCTCTTTATCACAAGGTCATTGGAACTGGCCTGAATCATCTCACTGTGAGAAAGAACTATGTTCACCAGAATTGATCATCACATAATCTTGCTGTTGCTCTGTACAATAATCGCCTAGTTCTGCTCACTTCATTGAGTATCAGTTCATGTAAGTCTCTCCAGGCCTCTCTGAAATCATCCTGCTGGTCATTTCTTACAGAACAATAATATCCCATAACTAACATTCATATACCATAACTTATTCAGCTGTTCTCCAACTGATGGACATGAAGTCAGTTTCCAGCTTCTTGCCACTACAAAAAAGGCTTCCACAAACATTTTTGCATATGGGGGTCCCTTCTCCTCCTTTAAGATCTCTTTGGGATATAAGCTCAGTAGAAACACTGAGGGCCCAGCTTTTCTTAAAAAGCTATAGCTTAATCTTCTATGCTTTAACCTAAAAAGCAGATGGTTTCTTCCTCTGATAGGGAAAAGGAGAACCTCATCTGAGGTTTCTAACTGAAGTCACATCGAGGAGCTTCCCAATTTTGTGCCTAGTGGATCATACCTGGCAGGGACAAGGAATACAGGCATTAAGATGAAACCATATGAAACCTAAAACTTTGAAGATAGATATTCTTGGCTGTCTTCTGTGCAAGTTCACTGTCCCTCTCTCCCTGACATTTTTAGCACTGCCTATTTGCTGGACCTTGGTGACATTTGCAAACCTTGCCTACCAAATCTATTTCATGCCTCTCCATTAATGATCTAGGACTGTTTCAACACAAATTCTGGCTTATCTTTTATAGTCTAACACACTCTGGGGTATTGATGCTTACAAAATGAAGTTATGCAGTTAAGAGTGTTTCTGTTCAAACCCTTCTTCTGCCATTTCTTACTTGTTTGGCCTTGGACAAGTCATGTAACTTATTTGGACCTTAATTTTCTCATTTGTAAGATTGTTAAACTAGATGACTTCTAAGGAACTTTCCAGTTCTAAATCTCTGATCCTATGAATTAAGATTACATAGTATTAAGTTGGTAAAAGATCTAATCATTATCCAATCATTTTGGGAATTTTATTTTATAATTAAGTTCCCTCCACACAAAACAAAAATTACTGGAATAGTCTGGCTGTCTAGTTAGATTGTCTGGTACTCTGCCAAATCTTTCATTTCTAATATTGTTTTAACAATCCCAATAAAATCCTTTCCTCAAATTAGAGTGGTTTATTTTGCATAGTCTTTTCTTTGGTTTGGAAAAGAGTATTTTAACTCTTTTACTAACATTTTTATATTGCTTGAAGAATGCCTATTGTGGCGCTATGATACATAGTTGGATGGACAAGACATATGAATTTTTACAATATTCTGGACCCAGTACAAAAGAGGTAGAGAATTGAAATTGTATTGCCTTTGTAAAATTACCCAATTCTTTTAGTAATATCAAACTTTTGGTTTGAAACAAAGCCCCATCTTTTAACAACAATATTCTTCTAACAAAACTGTATAGCTAAGACATGAAATAGCACAGCTTACAAAGAAATAAGGTGAGAATCATCCAGTGGTAGAAATGGGCTGCACTACATCACCAACTAAAAGTTATCCAAGTTGTCTATCTTGCATCAGATGAATGACCAGAAGGGGAAATTCAATACTTCCGCTATGGTGTTGGATGAGTCACTTAACCTCATGAGCTTTTTTTCTGACTATGAAATGAAAATAGATATAGAGGGATAAAACTAGATGGCCATGGGGGCTCTATTCCAACTCTAGATATATGGTTCTAGGAGCACATATGGCAAGAGCAAGAGCAAGCTGATGGATGGCTCATAGTGTTCTAATGGTGTCCACCCAAAGTCAGAAGATACAGCATGAGGTCCCCAGCAAGCTAGGTAAAATTTTTATGGAAGAATTAGGATGTGGAAAAGAGACAGAGGATAAGAAGGCATGCAATAATAACAGCCTCACCACCAGAGGGAAAGAAGGTTGGACTGATGGCTTCTAAGGTCCAGACCAGCTCTAAATCCATCATTCTATGCTTTCACAGTACCCATATTGATATATAATCTCAGATATATCAAAAATATTCAAATGGAACTGTGATCTCATTAAAGTGGGCATTCCTTCCCATGATGTAGTTGCAATCTCTATTTATGGGGATATTCATCTTCCTAGGTTACTCTTTCATCAGTTTACCATAGAAGGGGCAGAGACCCCACAGCATACTGGAGGCCATCTTCCTTCTATCATAAGGATAACAGTGGATAAGGATAACATATTCTGGTTATTATTGACTCTTACTTCATGCTAATAACACATCCATAAAAATATCTAAGTAATTTTATATACTGATCAAACATAATAAAACAACAAGCCTAAGAATGTTTCTCAGTTCAAATGATATAAAAATATTAGTCAAATGCCCATCCTATTTAACCTAATCTTGTTTTTTGACTGGGGAGGGGGAGTAATTTCTCTATTTAAAAAAGCTTTTCTTATTTTCAAACATTCACATATTTTTTCTCATAGTAATGAATAAATATGAATTATGAGAATGCAATTTTATATATGAGTATATAGGTAGGCCTGAAATACAAAATATTAAATTATCCTAGATACCAACATTTGTTTGACTGAAGGATATTGAGGTGAAAACTTTTCACTTTAAAAAAATCCAATTTAAGCCCCTATTAATATTAAACAGAAGGTCCACCTTTCAAATAAGCCAGAGTTTTGGCTTTTGCCAAGTACAAAATGCAAGTTTTAACAATTAAAGTACAGCAAAACCACTGTAAAGCAATACTATTAGACTGAATGGCTTCAGTTTAAAATATGTAAGCAACGCCTAACATCATGATGTAGCATATGCTTTGAAACCACAGGTCACCATTTTGTGGAGGGGGAAAAACAGCGTTCAAGTTAAGAGCTCAAACCAATGAAACATTAAACAAGTGCACCTGCATTTTAGCAGCAAATAATTCCAGTGGGGATTTCATGTTGCTGTGGATACAAAGGGAAGAACAGCTCAAAGATACTTGTAAAGCAGGGAGGGATTAGAGTATCTAGGGAAATAAGTAAAAGGTATTGCGTTTCATTCCATGATTCTGGAGGACAGGGACAAAATTAGGTCTAAACAGCCTTAGCCTTCAAATAAAGGGGGTCACATTGCCAAGTTATTGGGAACATCATAAAAGAAACATAAAACTTCTAATGTTATTTTTTGCTTCTGGGACATGGCCATTTGTAAACTTGCCAACTCATCCTTCATTAGTTTTTGATGATTTTTTTTCCTCCTTTGGCACAGCAAAAGCCACTGAAGCAAATGATTCAATTAACTACTTTCATTAAACCTTTCTGAACACATAGATAATCAAATGCACCTTTAAGAAAGTATGGAGAAAAAGAATTATCTCATGTGGATCTAAATGCTTCCATTTAATTTAGTTATACCTTGAATAATACAACAAATAATCAAACATTTCTTTTAATGGCAAGATGGTGGTAAATGTTTGGTGATAAGTGTTGGCTCCTTATTTTTTCTATAAAATACTTTTAGCCTTAAAGATTTGTAACTAAATTAGGTGTTTAATTAACATAATTGATTTCAATGCAACTTTGTTACAAAAATTCTAAGCTTAAAAGCTCCCAATCAGTGGTCTGAAAATTCATTTTAAAAAAGGTTTTGGTAACATTATTTCAATATCATTAGTTTCCCTTGTAATCCTTATACATTTTTAAACATTCTGACAGGGGGAATCAAAGGCTTAACCAAACTGCTAAAGTAGTTGATACAAAAAAAGGGCTAAAAACTCTTGAACTAGCTAGTCTCAAGAAAAAAATACAAAGGAATATAAATACATATAGTGAAAGAAAATAAAAGCTAAATAAAAAAATCAACAAAGATAAAAGCAAATTTTATTTTTTCTTATAGAAAATCAATTTCTTTATCCCTTTCCACCCCCACCTCAGTAGTATGTATGGTACATTGTGTTTGATAATTATTTGTTGAATTAAATTACCTTGACACATTTTATGTTTTTGCTTTTTGCTGAGGCAGTTGGGATTAAGTAACTTGCCCAGGGTCACATAGCTAGGAAATGTTAAATGTCTGAGGTCACATTTGAACTCAGGTCCTCCTGACTTCAGGGGTGGTACTCTATCCACTACACCAACTAGCTGCTCCATTTTACCTATATTCTTAAATTTCATCACAAAGTGGGATTTTTGATGGCTGCTTTTGCCACTGACCCTCTACAAACTGGTTTTTCAAAAAAAAAAAAAGACACTGAGGAGATTGTTTCTTTTTCTTTTTTCTGCTTTCTCTGTCCTTCACACCTGGGAGATCCAGGTGACTTCCTCTTCACCTTCCCCATTTGGAACTCCAGGCTTCCTTCAAGACTTATCTTAGGTGCCATTTCCTACCAGAGGCTTTCTCTTACTGCCCTAGTTGTTACTTCACCACAGCCCTTCCTTCCGCTGTATTTCCTTATCTGTGTAAATTCTCCCAAAAGTATATAAGTTCCGAGGGGTAACTGGTTCAAATTTGTCTTTTTATATCCAGCACAGTGCCTGGTTCCTGATAAGCATTTAATAAATACTTCTTGACTTGAATGGGGCTTCTAAAATCTGATGATTTGGTGATTCTAAGTCTTGGTTAAAGGTCCTTAATGGTAACTGACCATTCGCTTACTAAGCCAGTGAGATTCTCTGAGGTCAGGGGGCTGGCTGCCCACCCAGATTCCTAATTCCCTGTCATCTCTCTCTTGCTGCTGCTGTCACTAGAACATCTAATGTCTATCACTTTTGCTTTTTATTTTTCATTTGCGTGGAAGACTTGATGTGTTATTTCTTGAATGCATTTATTAACAAGGAAAAAGAGTAAGATAAATTCAGAAAGATCACATGAGGCTGCAGTTGCTAGAAAGAAATCTACTTAGTTCAGACTAGGCGGTTCCAGAATTTACTAATATATCTGAATCAAAGGACCCTGGGAAGAACTGTCAGCTCCTCTATGATTTTACTGGCCACTGAAGCCCCATCCTTAGATAACCTGCTTGATCATAACCTAAGTTCAGAACAGCACTCCTAGGGAAGAATACTGGGACATAGCCAAGATTCTCAGGTCTCACTAACCATCCTCACAAATACTGAGAACTACTAGTCAAGGCTATCATAGAAGGACTTTCTCTTCAGGTATGATGTAAACAAGATGACTTCTGAGGTCAGTTACAGCTCTGTGATTCTGGATCATAGTGAAAAGAGCTTTTCACTGAGAGATTATCGACTACAGGCATACCTGGCACTATGGGGCTTTTAGATAATCTTTTAACTACTCTGGGCCTGTTTCCTCATCTGTTAAATAAAGAGCTACATACTGAGATACTGGTCTGTTAAAACAGCAGGGTGAGATCTTACCACACTCTTAACAGAAATATTAAGCCTCATGAAGGCAAGAAAGATTTATTTATATTTCTATCTATTTTTCTATCTATTCAGCCAATAGGTCAGCTACAATAAGTGGTTAAAAGATACAAATAACACTGATATTAAACTGACTTATTTTCCTTCTCTTACTTTATGATTTCTTTGATAATAAAGATCCTAGACAGATTTTTTAAAATGGAAACTATCATCTAATTTTAATTTTCAGATATATTTCTTTTTATGCTTTTTAAATAGTATTTTATTTTTTCAATTACATATAAAGACAATTTTGGGGCAACTAGGTGGCATAGTGGATAGAGCACCAGCTCTGAAGTCAGGAGGACCTGAGATCAAATCTGACTTCAGATACTTAACACTTCCTAGCAGTATGACCCTGGGCAAGTCACTTAACCCCAAATGCCTCACCAAAATAAATAAATAAATAAACAAAAAAAATTTTAACATTAATTTTTTAACAAAATTTTGAATTCTAATTTTTCTGTCTACCTTCTATCTGACCTACCTTTTCCCCTCCTTAAGATAATAAGCCATTTGATATAGGTAATATGTGTGTTATCATGTAAAAATGTATTCCCTTAATAGTCAAATTGTGAAGGAAGAAACAGTTTGCAAAATGATTATAGTTTTCAAAAGGGAAAAAACACAAAAAAGCAATCTGCATTCAGATTCCATCAGTTCTTCCTCTGGCATAATTTCCATTATGAGACTTTTGGAATTGTCTTGAAACATTATATTGCTGAGAAGAGCTAAATCGTTTATAGTTGATCATTACAAAATGTTGCTGTTACTGTGCACTATATTGTTCTGTTCATTTCACTTTGCATAATTCACCAGGTTTTTCTGAAACCTGCCCACTTGTCATTTCTTATAGCACAATAGTATTCCATTACATTCATATACCACAACTTGTCAGCTGTTCTTTAATTGATGGACATTCCCTCAATTTCCAACTCCTTACCACTACAAAAAATTACTACAAATATTTTTGTACATGTAGGTCCTTTCTCCTTTTAAAATGATCTTTTTGAGATGCAAATCTAGTAGTGTTAACATATTAAGGATTTGAAAAAAAAATGAGAACCCAAAGTCACTTTTTGTTCCATGATAAAACACTAAAGTTGGACTTCAGTATGAACTCTATTTATTAAGCTTAATTAATAAGAAAATCTATAATTATATTAATTAAGAATTCCATGAAGTGAATGGTCCTGTCAGATATTTCTTTGGTAGTTTGCACAACACCTAGTACAAATCTTAGCACACAATGAGTGCTCATTTTTCAATTGAGAGAAAATTTCTAGGTGTATTCCATTTGTCCTATTGTGAAAAAAAAAAGATTTTTGCTCTGTGATGACTGATGAAAAAAAAAGATTGTAAATTCAACTACATATTATCTATAAGTGAAGAAAATATCCCCAGATTTTAAGAACCAAAAGGAAATAAAATCTAATGTATAGATGCGCAGATTTCAAAGATTTGTTCCAAGAGAAGAGAACATGATTTAGGGAGTATAGGAATATTGAGAATAACGTATGAGAATGCTAATAAAACAAAACTCTTGTCACTTTGGAAATTCTGGAAAATTATTTGGAATTCAGGAAAATATTTTTATTCAAGAAATCATTACTGAATATCTGCTCTGTATCTAAGTACTACAAGGGATGCTGGAAAAGACAGTCTTCTAAATAGTCTTCTCAAGTATGCAGTCTGAAAGGGGGCCCAAGGTATAAATACGCAAATGGCCATAATTCAAAACAGAAAAAAGCACTGGACTTCAGTAGACTAAAAAATTTGAGCTACTGGACCCATACCTAACACCGCACACCAAGATAAGATCTAAATGGGTTCATGATCTAGATATAAAGAGTGATGTTATAACCAAATTAGAGGAACGTGGGATAGTTTACCTCTCAGACCTGTGGATATGGAATAAATTTATGTCCAAAGAAGATCTGGAACTCTTAATTGAACACCAGATAGATAATTTTGATTATATTAAGTTAAAAGGTTCTGTACTAACAAAACTAATGCAGACAAGATTAGGAGGGAAGCATCAAATTGGGAAATCATCTTTACATTTAAGGGTTCTGATAAGGGTCTCATCTCTAAGATTTATAGAGAATTGTCTCATATATATAAGAATTCAAGCCATTCTCCAATTGATAAATGGTCAAAGGATATGAACAGACAATTTTCAGAGGATGAAATTAAAACTATTTGTAGTCATATGAAAAGGTGCTCCAAATCACTATTGATCAGAGAAATGCAAATCAAGACAACTCTGAGGTACCACTACACACCTGTCAGATTGGCTAAAATGACAGGAAAAGATAACAATGAATGTTGGAGGGGATGTGGCAAGACTGGGACACTGATGCATTGTTGTTGGAGCTGTGAACAGATCCAATCATTCTGGAGAGCAATTTGGAGCTATGCTCAAAAAGTTATCAAACTGTGCATACCCTTTGTCCCAGCAGTGTTTCTATTGGGCTTATATCCCAAAGAAATCATAAAAGAAGGAAAGGGCCCACATGTGCAAGAATGTTTGTGGCAGCTCTTTTTGTGGTGGCTAGAAACTGGAAACTGAGTAGATGCCCATCAATTGGAGAGTGGCTGAATAAATTATGGTATATGAATGTTATGGAATATTATTGCTCTGTAAGAAACGACCAACAGGACGATTTCAGAGAGGCCTGGAGAGACTTACATGAACTGATGCTGAGTGAAATGAGCAGAACCAGGAGATCGTTGTACACGGCAACAACAATACTATATGAGGATCAGTTGTAATGGACATAACTCTCTTCAACAATGAAATGCTTCAAACCAATTACAATTGTTCAGTGAAGAAAGCCATATACACCCAGAGAGAGGGATGTGAAATGTGGACCACAACATAACATTTTCATGTTCTCTATTGATGTTTGCTTGCATTGTATTTCCTTTATCGGATTATTCTTTCTTGTAGATATGATTTCTCCTGAACAAAAAAAAGATGTGTGGCAATAACTATACATATATTCGATTTAAGTATTCTAACATAATTATCATGTAGTGGATATCCTGCTATCTAGGGGAGGGGTGGGGAGTAGGGGGGAAAAATTTGTAACAGAAAGCTTTGTAAGGGTTAATGTTTAGGAATTACCCATACATATGTTTTCCAAATAAAAAGTATTAATAAAAAAATTTGAGCTACGATTACATATTTTTTATGAATATAACTTATATGCTCTGTATCATATAGATTCCTTCTTCTAGCTTAAGGGGAACAGGAAAAATTTTAATGTTTTATGCAAATACTGTTAGTGAGGTATAAATCATACTAAGTGCAATGAATAGAGAGCGTACTTGTGTCAAGAAGACGTGGTTTAAATTCTACCTCAGATATATACTGGTTAGATGACCACCTACAAAGCTCATCTAAACTCAAAGTACTATAGGCAACTCGTTGAGTCTATTAACTGTGGAAACAAAGGCCAATCTGCCTTGGTAGAGAGAATGGGGTGGGGTCCATTCTTCATTGAACCATTGAATTCATAAGTCCAATTTTAAAAACAAACATGTATGCCAGTGTCTGTTTTTTTTCCAAATCATCTTCAGATTTCTTTCTGTGACAGGATATTTAATGGTGAAATAATTTATAGAGATGAAGCATTTTCAAACATTTCCCATTATGAGGTCCAATATGGCTTGTAAGTACCAAGGACATAAGATGATTACTACAGTATTGTATTCAATTGAACATTTATTAAACTCCTATACATAGGACACTTTGCTAGGTTTTGGGAAAAATACAAGAATAAATAAGAAATGTTTTTGTCCTTAAAGAGCTAGCAATTTAGGAGGGGAGATAAAAGGAGTTATAAGACAAAATTGGGTAGGATAAGTGCAAAAGAAAAGTAAAAATAAAAGGTCAGGACCAAGGAAGGAAAGATAATTTTCAATTGAGCAAGGGATTAGGCAAAGATTCAAGAAGGTAGTACAGAAAGAGAAGTTGGAAAGGGGAGGAAAAACCACTTAGGTTTCAGGAACAATATAAGCAAAGCACTGACTTTTTAAAAAGTGTGTTTTAACCATGCAATTCTATTGGAGGTATAAAATTATAAGACAAAGGAGAAATTCCAATTCTTATAATAAAATCTGAGGAGAAAAACCTCAAATTTTCAACTTTGAAACTCCAACTTTTAGCTAGGGGAACCAGAACATGGTAACAAGTGAGTCCTGAAGGAAGAAAAGGATTTCAACAGATGGCTGCAGATAGAAGTCGTTGTAGTCTTAGGGAATAACCTACCCAAGTACAAGGAAAAAGAAAAGAGCAGAATGAAGTTGGTATATAACCAGGGTCCAATTTGGCAGGAATGTAAAGCATATTAAAAGGGAATGATGTGAAAAAAGATGGAAGGGTAGGCTGGAGGCAGACTAGAAGGCTAAGTAGTTTGTGTATGTGTATATATCCATACATGTATGGATGGATGTATATCTGTCTGTCTATCTCTCCGTCTCTCTCTCTCTCTATATATATATATGCATATGTATATAAATACGCATATACACACATATGTATATGTATGTAAATCTCATCCATCTTGACTTCCCTGTAGCATCTGACATTGAACTCTGTTCCTCTTTGGATTTTCCTATGAAAATCTATAGATTTTCAATATTATCCTCTCTTAGTAGTGTTGCTTTTTCTTGTGTGATCATTCTTTTTCAGTTCCCTTTGCTGTATCCTCATCTATGTCCTGCTCCTGAACCATAGGTTTATCCCAGGACCCTATCCTAGGCTACTTCTCTTTATATACTTTCCAATTATCTCTTATGGGTTTAATAATTTTTATATAAATGATTCAAGATCTCTTTGTATCTAATCCTGCTCTTTCTCAAGAAGTTCAGTCTCACAGCATGAACTGCTTATTGGACATAGTGAACTGGTTTCCCTATAACCCTATAAAACTGAACATGTCCAAAACAAAACTCATTACCTTTCCCCCAAAAAACTCACCCTATGACTTTTAATTTTATTTACTCATTTTTGTGAGGCCATTGGGGTTAAGTGACTTGCCTAGGGTCACACAGTTAGGATGTGTAAAATTTCTGGGGAGGTTAGATCTGAATTTAGAGTCTGCTGACTCCAGGGCAAGGCTCTATCCATTGCACTATCTAGCTTCCTCCCATGACTTTTGAGAGGATAATCATCCTTCCAGCCACCCAGGTTCACTATCTCAGTGTCATCCTCAATTCCTTACTCTGACTCAGCCCATAGAATCAATGAGTTGCCAAATCTTGTTGTCTCTACCTCCCACAATATCTCAAGATGTCTCCTCTCCACTCACAGAAATCATTACAAATTCAGGTCCTCATTTCCTTTTGCCTGGACCATTGCAATGACCTTCTAGTTCATCTCCCAGGCTCAAGTCTTGCTGCACTCCAACCTGTCCTCCACGCAGGTGACAATAATTTTCTTAAAGAACAAGACCAGTCATGTTGCTCTTCTGATTAATCAATTCCACTGGCTCCCTATTACTTTTAGGATTAAATGTAAACTCTTCTATTTGGTATCTCTCATCCTTCACAATCTGGCTTCAATCTACCTCTCTAGCCTTATTACCCATATCCCTACATACTCTATAATTCAAGTCATCTGTATTTCTTTCTTCTTATTTATTTCTTTCTTTTTAAATTTTCTTTTATTATTTTTTAAATTTGTATTTCCCACATTTCCCATCTCTCTGCCTCTGTACTGGCTGCTTCCATATGCCTGCCCTAACTCTTCCTCTTAGAACCCCCATTTCCTTCAACAGTTAGTTCTAGCACCTCCTTCTACATGAAGCCTTTTCCAATATCACGGTTGCTAACATCTTTGCCACATTGCATTAAATGTCTTTTGTGTATATTTATATGTATGCATTGTTTTCTCCCAATAAAATGTAGTAAGGAAAGGGACAGCAGTCAATTTAGTAGTTGTGTCCCTGATTTCCAGCAAAAGCACAAAGTAGATGCTTGACTGACATTGTTTAAATGATGCAATCCTGAGCAAGGAGATCAAGTAGTGAGTATGGATAGACCACTGGAATTGGAATCAGAAAGACTCCTCTTACATGAGTTCAAATTCAGCCTCACATACTTATTAGCCCTCACATATTTATTAGCTGTGTGACCCTGAGCAAGTCACTTAATCATGTTTGCCTCAGTATCCCCATTTGTAAAATGAGCTGGAGAAGGAAATGACAAACTATTATAGTATCTTTGCCAAGAAAACTTCAAATGGCATCATGAAGAATCAAAAATGATTAAAATGATTGAAGAATAACAACTCTGAGCAAGTCAGTGAAGTGACCCACAATTTCCTAATCTGTAAAAAGAGGATAATAATACCTTATAGTTAGTATTTTTTTCACAAACTCACATTTGATGCTATGTGGAATGTCCATTATATTGATACAAAATATAGATGTTATCATTATATTGGAAATTGTATGAGTAAGTAAATAGTTAATGGAGGTGCTCTTATTTAACATGAGAAATTGGAGGTTAAAAGCATAACTAATTAGCATACCTTTCAGAGAACTCTGGGTTATAATTTTGTGATAGCAGAATGTCAAGTAATTACTAGAAAGAGTGGGCTTGACCCCTAAATTTCACTCTAGGTTATTCTCATCACTGTATCAATATTGTTCTCTGACAGTACTCATTGTGACACTGATTCAACAACAAAGCACGATATAACCCTTCCTATTCATCTCTGCCACAACTTGACATCAGTTCACAAGGGATAATGAAAGAGAAACCATGTCTGAATGATGCAGGCCTGCGGATGCTAAACACATGGCAGACTACAACATTATTCTGGATTTGTCCTGGTATGAAGAAAAAAAAGCAATCCGTGGTGGCTCGGCATATCAATTCATATGGCAAAGACAGATAGTATAAAACAATGAAGAACATGAAACCATTCATTCCATGTTAGCTCTGTGATCAGCAAGTAAGCACTAACTATTTAATTAGTCAACTAATTAGTGACAGGCAACAGGGAAGGTTTCAGATGTTCTCAGACAAATGTAAAGATAAAAAGCCTAATTAAGCCGCAAGCACTAGGCTAGCTATTGCCAAACGGGACAGATGTGCAGGGTATTGTGTAATACTGTGCTGCCTGATAACAGGAGTTATAGTCATTCTGCCACAATAGTGCTTAAAAAAAATGCCCTACTATTTCCAAGCTATTCTCGATTACCTTAATAAACCCAACAAAGGGCACTGGGTCTGTAGTCAGAAAATTAGAAACTTAACTCTTTGGTAAGACTATTTAATCTCTGTCTGAGAAAACAAAACAAAACAACAACAACAACAAAAAAAAAACCCTGATGGTCTATTCAGATAAAAATAAAAGATGATGTTTGCTTAAGGATTTGAAATATCTCACCAGTGCTTTTATGAAAAAAGGTAGATATCTAATTCATTACAAAAAGAATCATTAAAATAGTATTCAAGACTTTAACTATTATTTCTATGCTATTTTTATGCATGTTTCTAGTGCCTTTCAGGCTTTTCAAGTTATTATTTACATTAGAAAATGAATTTAGGAGTATTTCAAAATAATGAATTAAATTTGTTCCATGCCAGAGATAATATACTATTCCTACATATTTGCATGGTAAAAGTTAGCAGTTGAATAGAACAGATTCCAAAGGCAAGAAATAAATCTCTTTAGAAATTTCTTTGCATCTTATGGTATTTCTTATTATTTCTTACCAGTCATAGAGCCTTTTATCCAATAATTTTAAAGTAGAATATTATGAAGTAAGCTCATCATAATTACTAACAAGAAACATTTATTGAAAGCTGACATCTTTGTAAATTGTGTCTCTATTGGGGCCACTTCTTCATTAACTAGGGTGCAACAAGTACTTTTTAAAGTAAAAAGCTTGATATATTCAATAAATTCTATTTGTTGCTTAGAATAAAGCAGTTATGGGAAAAATGTGATACTGACAGAAAAATGCCTAGAAAAATTCCGCTTGAGAAAATAACATCCCTGGATCCCCTGAAAGAGTCCCTAAATTGTTCATAAATTGTCCTCTAAGGGAAAAAAAATCATTTCTCCATCCGGTATTCCAACTTGGGACTCGGTTGTTAACATTCCACCTCCCATATAGTTACTGGTGCTCCCAGTATGACGATTTTAGGAGATGCTATTCTTGTTTTAAGTATTGAGCAATTTTGAGTAAGGCAGTCTTCAATTTACATATACTGCTTACATATTAACAACCACTCTGGAACAGCTGTCTCAGCCAGATGGCCTGGTGGCCACAGGAACTCCCCTTCCCTCTCTTTTAAAATCTCACTACTTCTATTAAGGATTCTCCTCCCCTTCTCCATTCCCTCAAACCCCAAAGGCTGGCTTTCCCCTGCGTCTCCCTCTTTCTCCCATGTCCCAGCTCCAGAAACCTTGAGGGTCCTCATCACATCACTTCACCCCTCCACTTCACTATACTCCTTATACCAGCAAACCCAAACTCAGATTTTATTATGAAATGCTCAAGGCTGACTGAGAAGCTTTTTCATCCAAAATACAGGGGAATCAAGCTTGTTTTTGTATATCCCCATTAGCCCCTAAATGCAATTTTCTTACCAGATAACGAGAAGGCAGGTGGGGTGGGGGTAAGGGGAGTAGAAGATGAAATAATATGAAACCTTTTAATCCCCTTGCATGTTTCCCATAATATTTAGCAGTAGAACTTCTTAGAAAATTTCCAAAGGTCTGTGTGTTAGTTAGGAGACAGAAGGAGAGTAGAAAAGAAATTATCAAACTAAGGAAGGAGATAAACCTTATTTGAAAGCAACAGGTGTTGTAAGTGGAAAGGGAAGCAGGCCTACTAATCCCTGGAGCCCTTGGAAGAAAAGAAAAGGTAGGTCTAGAGAGCAAGCTGGGCATGAGAAGCATTTCTGACAGCTGACCTGAGCAGGGCGCCTCCGACCTTTTTGAAGTCTCCTTCTTGCCCATCAAGTTTCCTCTTGACTCAGAAAAGTGATTCTGGCTTCCGAGTCCCCATCTCGGACCCTTTGGTTCTCAGTCTGCCTTAACTGGAGCTGCCTCTTCAGGCCTTGGAATATAATCCTTGAAAAGTCCTTGAGAGCTGCCATTTTTGTACCCCCAGTCTCTAGAACTTGTCTTGCCATGAGGGGAGAAGTGGAACGAACAATCCCTTGGAGGAATATGTATTCAGGCACTCCATTATTGAACTACTCTAGCATAAAGTATTCAGAAGACTGGTTGGAATCCCGACTGATATTTCTTACCTGCATGACTGTAGCCAGCCATTTAATTTTTTCTAAGACCCCCTTAGTTCTCTTGTCTCTATGAAACTCTGATTCTGTGACCCGAGTAACAAGTATCCTTCCCTATCCCCCATCATGGCTCCTGCTGTGGTGCCATTTCCCATTCTAATTTTTTTTCTGAGGCAATTGGGGTTAAGTGGCTGTCCCAGAGTCACACAGCTTCCAAAAGGCTAATGTTAAAACAAACATATTCTCTGGGAAAACAATAAGGCTTCTTTACACTTCTCTCTCTGTGCCCACCCCCTTCCCTCTGCCATGAGCACATTGTGGAGAAAAAGTTAAGAGAGAGACAGAGAGAGAGAGACAGAGAGACAGACAGACACACACACACACACACAGAGAAAGAGAGAGGATCTCTTATGTTCTTCTTTACCTTTAAAATAAAATTAAATGCACTTAAAATTTGGGGTCAAAAATATAGTTTGCACTTAGGTGAATGATTGAATCTGCTATCCTACATCACTTTAGGAGTTCAAGAGATTTCCTGGAAAAATGATTGGTGCACTCTGCCTCAAATGGATTTTCTAGGAACTACAATCCTAGTGCTGCATTTAATAGTTGAGTACAATAGCACAAAGAAGCAGTTTTCAAATCTTCCAAACAAATAGATTTAATTCTCATTAGTCTTTCAATGTTTGATGATAAATATAATTCTTAATTCTCTCCTACAAACTCAAATCATTTCTGAAATTCAGTTCAAAAGATCTTGATGCAGGTAAAGCAAAATCTGTTGTGGGTTACCATGGTGATTGCTTAATTTAAAATAATTAAGTAGGAAAAATAATGAGGCAAAAACTGCTTCCTCTTTTAAGGATTAGAAGCCTGCAAATTGATTCAATCAATTTATTTTAGTGCATGTAACCTGTGTAAGAATGGCAGAAAATTATGACTAGATTAAACTAAAATGCATTAAAAGGTTTCTCTGATTAGGGGGGTTTTATCAACCAACTGCTTGTGCCAAAATTTAAATTGTTCTCTGGTAGCCCTTTACTTGTTGACACCATAAGAAGAAAAGCAGGCTGTTAAGTATACATGTATTTTAAAAAGAACATATTTTTAGCTTTACTTTCTATTATCAGTGCTTAGCACAGAATCTGGCACACACTAAGTGCTTAGTAAATGCTTATCTATAGACTGATTAAAATGAAAGTGAAATCATATTGACTTTACCATATATATGCAATATGAATTTTCTGCTGGGAAAATTCATATAGGATATAGTTGGTTAAAAGATACTTTTGAGTAGTCTTAGACAATGCAATGATTGAGTATAATGGAAAAGAACATGGGATTTATAATCTAGAAACCCAGATCTTGTCCTAATTCTGCCACTAAATAATTATGACCTTGGGAAAAATTGTTGTACTTCTGTGATTTTGAGTTCCGTTGTTTATAAAATGGAGGGGCAGGACTAAATAATCTCTACTGGGCCTTCTAGCATCAGCATTCTGTGATTTTTTATAATTGCTGTGTTCTTCAATATAAACTAACTTATTATTAGTCACTTCTCGGGGCAACATTCAAAACACTATAGAAGATTGAAGAAAAAAAGAATTTATGGTCATTTTTCTTTTTAGAAAGTAATATTTTGGGACAGCTAGGTGGCACAATAAATAGAATATTGGCCCTGATAAAATATGGCCTCAGACATGTACTAACTGTATGATGCTGGGTAAGTCACTTAACCCTGACTGCCTCCAAAACCAGTAATATTTTGTTGCTACAAAGAAATGTTGTAATGTGACTGCAGCTATTCTAAAACAGTATATATTCTGCTACCTCCAACTCTCAAGGAACCAGTACAATTGTTAGAAACTGAGACTGATATTCCCTAATTGATAAATGATCGAAGGAAATGAACAGATAATTTTCAGATAAAGAAATTATTGCCATCTATAGTCATATGAAAAAATGCTCTAAATCACCTATCGATTAGAGAAATACAAAATTAAAATAACTCTGAGGTACTACCTCATGTCCATCAAATTGGCTAAGATGACAGGAAAAAATAATGATAAATCTTGGGAGAAAATTAGGACAGTAATGCATTGTTTGTAGAGTTGTGAACTGATCTAGCCACTCTGGAGAATAATTTGGAACTATGCCCAAGGAGCTATCAAAATGTGCATACCCTTTGATCCAGCAGTGTCTTTACCAATATATATATCCCTAAAGTAATTTAAACTATTTTAAATTATTAAAAATATTTAAAATATTGTTTAAATAACTATTATTGTTCATAAAATGAATATTGTTATAAACTATATAATATATGTAAAAAATTTTATATATTTAAAATATAGTTTAAACCATATAACTACTAGTTATATTTTAATAACTAGATAGTATAATGTTGAAATATTGCTGTGGATAGAAAAATGAGTTGGTGAACTTAGAAAAATATGGTAAGATTTGTACTTATAAGGGAAGATGTTTTCCACCTTCAGAGAAGCAGAGGGCAAATAAGCACAGTATAAATTTTTATAAATGTATATGAATGTGTATATGTGTATGATTATAAACACTGATGTATGCTTATGTGTGTGTAGTTTGTATATATGTGTATACATATAGATGTGTGTATATATATTGTGCTTCATCACAGCCTTCTTGGGAGAGGTAGGGGAGGGGCAGAAAGGGGAAACAAAAAATAAAGTAAAAAGCACATAGCAGAGAACAAAAAAGAAATCCTACAAGGAAGTAAAGAAAAGGAGGACAGCTTTGAACACAACGTATAATATTGATTATATAGACTTTTTTGAATTAGAAATTTATTGCTTAATATTTTGAATCTTATATTCTGCTGTGTACATTGTAATTTTCTTTCCTTTTTTGATTTTTTTTTTCTTTTTCTATTTTGTATTAAGTTTTAAATAAGTTAATTAACTTAAAAATATTCTCAAAGGAATTCCAAAGTACTGACAACCATATGAAAGATTACTCAAGATTGCTAATAAAAGAAAATTAAAACAACTCTAAGATTTCACCTCTCTCCTTGGGTCGATTTGCAGGTTATCTTACACCACAGCTCTTCTCTTTCTCAGATCTTCAGCTCGGTACTGGATAGTCTCTATGTTTGTAATGCTCTGACCTTTCACTTCTGTTCCTCAGCTTTCCTGGTCCCTTCAACTGCTGATGCTTTCCCTTTCCATGTTAGTGTCAAATACCATATAATATATCTTATGTGTACCGAGGTAGTTGCATATTGTTTCCCCCACTGGAATCCTTTTGTTGGTGAAGGGAACATGAGTATGGAATGTCACCTACATTTTGAAGACTTTAGCTTAAAAAGACCAACATCTCCCACTGCATCCAGGGCCATCTCCAGTCATCCTGATCTATATCTGGGCACTGGACCCCAATGGCTCTGGGTGGGGGGGAAGTGAGGCAGAAGACCTTGCCCAGCTTCCCTCTCTTGAATCCAATTCACTTGCATGTCATGGCATCACCTCCCTGATATCATCGTCTGCTTTGAGAACAAAGGATAAACAACAATGTGGTCAGGTTTAGTTAATATTTCTACTTAACCTTTTCCCCGCTTTGTGACAAAAATAGGTTATTGGGTAAAAAGGAGGAATATATTTGTCCATTCCCCAGCTTCTACAAACCATATGGCTGCAAGTTACTCAGTAAATGGATCCCATCAACTTTCTACCTTGAAAAACATTTTGGCCAAAATAGGGAAAACCATCCTGAAAGTGGAAAATTCAGAATGATTTTAAAATTAGTTTCTATTCTATTCCAAAGTACTTTACTGAGTGCTATACTTCACAATAGAAGTTGTTTTTCCAATTAACTGAAATTTCATCTACAAAATTAAAAGTATGAGTACTATGAAAATATTAGCTAATATTTAAAGCTAAACTTTAAATTTTAAAGATTTGCAAAAATTACCTCATTTGGTCCTCACAATAACCCCTAAAAAATAAGTACTGTTATCACCCCCATTTTACAGAAAGCAGTTAAATGATTTAACTAGCACTACACAACCAGCCAGTAAGTGTCAGACAGGATTTGAACTCTTAGGATCTCCCTGACCCCTAAGACCAACACTCTCTCCAGCACAATTCACTAACATTGGTTTCTTCTAGTTCTTAAGTTTTATGATTCTAATATTAAAAAGAAAAATCACAAGACTGATGTTAAATCTGTAATATGACTGTTGTGTGTGTATAAATTATATATATATACACACACACACAACATATGCACACATACATGAAAATAATTTTTTCCAATTTCTTCATTTAATGAGCCTCAATGAGCTTTAGGGAAATTGTATAAATTCCCTCTCAGTTCACAAGGCTCACTGGAAGGAGAACTGGAATAAGAATTGAGACAATGATACAAATCTCCTAGTTCTTACTCCAATACACTTTCCTTTTTGCTACTCACATGTTGGGGGCCTGAGGTATGGAAGGCTATAAGAGAGAAGAAAAGGGGGTGAATAAGAAGAATTGAAGGATTATCTCCATCTTAGAGCCATGTACTATGGCTCTTTGTAAATAGTCTTTGTAAAAAAAACTCAGTCCCATGCATTTTTAAGACAATATTCCTTCCCTTGTGCTTCATATGTGGTTCCCTACCTAGACTTGTGGACAACATGGATCCTTTTTAAAAATTTTAGCATCATTCTCCTCTTACTCCACTGGTCCTGTCATATCTCCTTTGATCCCTACATACTTTTCAGTCTTAATTGCATCCTGCTGAGTTCTAAATAATGCAGAAATTAGGTTTATATCTGTGTGTAGCAGCATGGTGTAGTGGATAGAGAGAATGCCTCAGAATGAGAACAGGATCAAATCAGACCTTTGAAATATATTTGTGGTGGCAAAGAATTGGAAACTAAGAGGATATCCATCAAATGTTGATATATGACTTCACTTAGCAGAGGGAACTCCTGGTATGGAAATTCTACCAATCTAACCCAGGACACTGAGAAGCTTGTGGTATATGATTGTGATGGATGTATTTTAAGAAATGCTGAATAAGATGATTTCTGAAAAACTCGAGATTTATATGAACATACAAAGAGATACAGATATATCTGTAAATATATAGATACATGCAAAGTACAGTGAGCAGAACCAGGAGAACACTGTGCAAAATAACAGCAACATTGTAAAAATGATCAACATGCAAAATTTAGCTACTCTGATCAAAGCAATGATTTAAGACAATTCCAGAGGACTCATGATCAAAGTGCTATCTACCTCCAGAAGGAGAGAACTGATGAACTCTGAGGGCAGATTGAAGCATACTTTTTCCACTTTCTTTATTCGTCTTGTTTTTTTCTTTGCAATATGGTTAAAATGGAAATGTTCTGAATGATTCCACATGTTAAATTGATATCCTATTGTTTGCCTTATCCATAAGTAGAAGGTCTGAAGGGAAGGAAAAAATTTGGAACTCAAAATTTTTTAAATGAATGTTTAAAATAAATAAATATATATACACATATATACATATATATATATATATTTTAAAAAAAGAAGTGTAGAAGCTCTGTGAACCTTGGTAAACAACTTAGCCTCTCTGTTTGTCAGTTTATAATGTTGAAGAACAATTGGTCATCTGCATTGAGCGCAGAGTGTTTCCCTACCATGAATTTCCTATGCTAATGGAATCATAGTCCTGGATAAAAACAAAACAAAACAAAAACAAAAATCCTAAATATATGCAAATGTACACACACACACACACACACACACACACACACACACACACACACACA
>JAJPUD010004479.1:105587-121522 GCA_023553655.1 Myrmecobius fasciatus
TTTTTTTTTTTTTTTTTTTTTTTTTTTTTTTGCTTTTTGCTGAGGCAATTGGGGTTAAGTGACTTGCCCAGGGTCACACAGCTAGGGAATGTTAAGTGTCTGAGACCAGATTTGAACTCAGGTACTCCTGACTTCAGGGCTGGTGCTCTATCCACTGCACCACCTAGCTGCCCCTATGTCTTATTTTTTAAAAAAGAAAATTATTTTGGCCAAGGAAAAAGTTTCATGTTTAATTATAGGAAGAGAAGTATAGTAATTATTAGTACCATTATTATTTTTAAAAAACCAACTTACCAAAAAATCAATGTTTCTAAGAAAGAAATTCCAACATTGGATGCTCCAACAACCACAATTCTGGCATTGATAGTCACTTTGGGCTCTAGCATTAGCTTTCTATTTGTGTGGTACAATGCATAAGTTGGCTAGAAGAAAAAGCATGGACAATAGTAACTGAAGAGGAAAAGTGACTGATTTGCATGCCAAATGCAATCATTTTATCTTTCAAAACTGATTAAAATTAATCCAATAATTTCTCAGTTTAACAACAACAAAATAGAAGTGATGCAAAGTTGAAATGTAATAGGCTTTTTTACTTTTATGGAGCTATTTTTCTACTGGCGAGTATGATACATACACAATGTACCATATTACCAAAAAAACACAAGATGAAGCCATTAAAGATATGCAAATTTTATTTCTATTTATTTTTTTTACCTGAAAAGAGAAATAAGTTAAATTTTAATCATATTTATATATGGCTTGACATTGCTTAAGTCCATATATGTCAAGTGAACATATTTCCTAAATAGCATAAGAGGTATCCTAAGGAAAGAGTGGATGTTCTACAACATGCAAGCATTGACAACCTTTGATCTTTTATTCAATTTTAGCATATTGTGACTTATCACAGTTTATGTGATTATTTAAGGGCACTTGTGGATTTTTATTAAGTTTTAACCAAACTGAAACTCATAAAAAGTGATTTTTAAAAATTCTGCAAAAAAACAGTGGATTGACAATAATGCCAAAAAACAAAACAAAACAAAACAACTTTGGCTTGTGTTGCCAGAGAATTTAATATAGGTTCATGTTTTTTTAAATAAAATCCAAAGAAATTGGTCTAAAAGGTTCATTTTTGGTTTTTTTTTACTCTAGGAACTTTTTGTGCTAGGTATTCATGGAATTCAGTAAGATCTGAAGTAAGACCACTTATTAGTAAAGAATCTTTCATGTTCTGTAGTCACTGAGCAGAGTCTGGCCTCTAAAAAAAAATCTCCACTTACCATTGTCTTTGTCTTTCTTATTGAGTTCTCTGCAGGAGACACTCAATTTATCTGGAGATTATATCCATTATAAGAATAAAAAAGCAGATAAACAAAATTTTAAAATAGCCTGAAACCCCAAAAGGCAAATTATGTTTTAAGTCACCAGGAAACAATTAGGAGAAAATTGGGGAGGGAGGAAACTGAGAATGGATAAATTTACTAGTTCTTAACCATACCTCATGACACATTTTGGACAACAGCAAGTTTTGTCCCACTTGATCAGTCCTTTCACAGATCATCTAGCCAGGAAAGGTTCTAAATGTTAATGACTATAGTCGATTCTCTGGTTAATCTGGGGTGACAGTGCTATTCACTTACACATAGACCCCACTGTACAACTCTTCTGCATCCCTACCTAGAACTCCAAGGTTCCCTCCTTACACTTTACCACAAATTTCTATCTTTCATTATTCTTTAGAATAAGAACTATTTAATGAGACCCCTTTATCTCACAGATGAGGAAACTGAAGGCCCACAGTTTGGAGAAAACCTTTCATATCTGGAATTATAGACTCAAGGATACATATAAGAAAATGCAAAATATCTAGAAACAAAATCCAAACATGAAAAGAATACATTACATTTTAAATTTTACTGAATGATTATTAATAGTTTTTACTATGCATTAAAAAAATACAGTATCTTCAAATAATCACAAAACTATTGTACTCAATGAAAACTTCCTAGAATAAGTCAAGAAATAATTAAGAAAGATTTATTATATTTATATATTACTATTTTTAAACAGTGTGTGACTGATATTGTATGTAATACCAGTCAGTTTCCAAGGAGTACAGTCCTTTAGCACAAAGTTTCTTTGTGCAGCCCCATATGGAGTTATATAACTGAATGTGGGAGTTGTGAAAAATTTAGCAACAATAAAAATTATCAAATATTCCTTCAAGATTTAATTCTATGTGTAACAATTAACAAGCACATTCATCTCATGCAAACTTGCTTTCATCTTTAACAAATAACAAAATTATATATATATGCCAAAGAATTCTTTTAAATAAATTTCTTTATGAGTTACTATCAGTAAATGTTTGATTTGTTTACCTATTTTATGTTCCTATATATAAGCCTTTTTCACCAGAGTAAACCCCCAAGGGGTTGCCTAAAAATTTCTTTGACGAAAAGAAGTTGTGAATAGAAAAAGTTTAAAAAAGCCTTGCTTTAGCAGATGCAACCAATATAAAAATATAAAGCTGTCCAGCTTTGTGTTTTGGCTGCTTAGAATAAAGGAGGTTGAAAAACACATATTTTAGTATGAATAGTTTCTTCAAAAGCATCTAGTCCAAGTTTAATTAACATGGTGAAAATGTAAACAATTAAATGGGGGGCTAGAGGTCAGAATCCAATGCTCCTTAAAGAAAGAGATGCCTTAATCTATTTCCTTCTGTTGTGCTGTGTTCTAAAAGTGTGCTCCCATAATAAAAAAAAATGGAACAGTAATGTAATTCACTGGTTAAGAATTATATCTCATTTATGAAACAGCTCTTGTATCAATGACACAAAGACAGCATATGAGTAGAACATAAGTTTTTTGTTCTTCACACAATAGCTTTAGCACTAACAGCTGTCATGCTTCTGAAATCACCTTTCTAACAGCTAAGTACACTAACTGTCCGCAGGGAGTTAAGAATTAGGTAGATTGGTCCCATAATACTACTGTATTTTAACGAAAATGTCAGGACAAATGATTCTATGTTTCCCAGAGGAGTAATCTGACATCATAATGCTTTGCAATCAACTTAATTCTGTACTCCATTTTTAATTAAAAGAATATTTGTTACCAAGTATGATAAAGTGTCTAAATGACAATCTAATTATTAAACTTTAAATTTTATTTTGTTATTTTAGATTTATTTTAAATGTTTCAAAATTGACCATTTTGAAAGTTTCTGCTTTTTGTCACTTTTTTTTCTACACACAGGGTAGAGGGATGCCTCAGTGGTAACTGCTAATCAAAATCACTCCTTTGCCAGAATAGTACTGGCCTATTTTGTATATGGGCAGTTTGTTCTATCTAGTATGAAAGAAGATAGAATACTTTACCTACTACCTACTACCCAGGCTGTAAATACAGGAGAAAGGTAGCAGGAAATAACTTTCCATTACTCTGCTTGTATCTATAGTCAAAAGAATTTCAAACTGGAGATTTCATTGTTAGAAAACTTTAATTCTGAAAGATCTAACTTTAGTAGGCTCCACTTAACACTAAAAACCTATAGATGTTTTATTATTACATTATTTCACTGATGGAAACAGTATATTAAGCATGAAAAATGTCAGTGATTAAGTTTGTGGGATATTTTGTAAGTTAACAAATGTAGCATTACTATATATAATGAGGGCCTAAAAAACCATATTCTCATCTGTTTTACCTGAAAAAGAAATTCCATGTAGATGGAATAAAGCAAAGAGAAGGATTTCTGATTCTGTCTTTCTAATAAAACCACAGCAGCAATTTGAGTAAGGGAGAGTGTTTAAAAGTAGAATTCAACAACAAAGATTCACAAAAAGGCCTGTAGCATGGTATCTAAGTAATGCCATGTATTTGCCTTAAGATTAATAAAAACACAAATCACAAATTTTTGTGTGGAGGGAGAAAAAGATAAGTGAAAAATTCAAATCAGTCCTGGAAGAAGAGAATCTAGTTGAGTTGGAAGAATCAATGTCTATGATAAACAAAAAATCCATACTATATAATCGCATTAGACCCCTTGTGACTAGAGGGAAATCCTTTTACTCATAGAATCTAGGAGTTGGGAAGGACTTCAGGGGCCATACTATCTACCCTCTACATGAAAAATAATTCTTAATAGAATATATGTCAGCACACTTAGCTTCTGCTTAAAGGTCTCCAGGAAGGAGAAAACCCATGACCTGTCAAGACAGCCAGTTCCATCAAATGAGAGTTTGAAGGGACCTTTCAGATCATTGAGTCCAATGACACTTTCTTGTTTTTCAGATAAGAAAAAATGAGGACTAAAGAAGTGATCTGACTTTTTTTTCTATACTTAAGAGACGTAAGTAGATTGGAATTGAGTTATCTTATTCCAGATCCAATGTGCTTTCCATTGTGCCATGTTTCTTCCCATAGAGGGCAGCTCTAATCATTAAAATTTTTTTCCTGATATCAAATCCAAATTTGCAGACTTACAACTTCCAGAATCCATTGATTCTACCTTTAGAACCTTCTCCACATGATGGCCTTTCAAATACTTGAAAAAGTATTTCTTCCATCCCCTTCTTCCCCCATCTCTTTCTTCCTCCTTTCCCATTTTTAGTCTTTTCTTCTCCAGGATAAATGTGCCCAGTTCTTCCAAGTGATCTTATATGTCACAAATGCAAGTCCCTTCACCATTCCATTTTACCCTTTTCTAAAAACCAAATATCTTATCAATGAAGTTCTTATACCATACCTCCCAGATATGAACCTAATAACTGAATCCAATACTCTGCATGAATTCTAAGGAATGTAGAGTACAGTAAAACTATCATCTCTCTGTTCCTGAAAATTATGCCTCTATTAATATATCCCCAGATCATATCAAGTTTTAAGAGGCTAGATCACATCAATATTAAGTTTACACTCCACTAAACTTAAAAATTTTTACAGAACCATTTTCTATTTAAGCCACCCCAACTTATACTTAAGAAGTTGCAATACTTTAATATTTATCACCATTGTATTTAATCTTATTAGATTCAGCCCAGTGTTCTAGTCCACCAAGATCTTTTTGCAACCTGGCTCTACTCTGTTAGATATCCCTCTTACCTTTGTTTCAGCTGCAAATTGGATAAGTATAACATCTATGTCTTTAATCAAGGCATTGACAAAAATATTAAACAGCATCTGAACTTCTCCACTGGAGACTTTCTGTCACACAGACAGTAAACCACTAAAAACTATGGATTGAGTCCAGCAATCAAACCAGTTCTAAATCCTTTTGATTGTAGTATTATCTGATCCATATCTTTCCATTTTCTTCACAAGGTTAGCATGAGATACTTTTATCAAAAGCTTAGCTAAAATCTAGGTAAAGTGGAACCACAGCATTTTCCTCATCTATTAATTTAGTAATCCTATCCAAAAGGAAATGAAATTACTATAGCATGAATGGTTCTTATTGAAGGCCCCTTATAACTTTCTATAATAATAATAGTAATAAGAGCATTTATATTGTACTTTAAGGTTTTCAAATTTATTTACAAATATGTTAATTTATCAGATCATTTATATTAACTCATTTGACAACAAACTGTGAAGTAGGTGCTATTATTATCCCTACTTTACAGATAAGGAATCTGACTTCCCAATCATTTGACCAGTAAAATTAGATATTATCTCTGATTTATGCAACTTCTCATATCTTTCCAAAACCAAAATTAAGTGCCAAAGATAATGCAATTCTGCTGTTTCCAGGGGCTCTAGAAGTAAAAAAACAAAACAAAACAAAAAAGCCCACTACCATTATACCACTATAAATTGATTCCTACTCCTAAACTCATGCAGAATGCCCTCTCCCTCTTCTTCCCCAGTTACTAGTAGAGAGGCTACATTAGAACATGATTCATGGGCTTGCAAAGTCAACCACACATCTTAGTTCCCCTCCCTCTAAGGCCATGGATATCTGAGATCTAGACTAAAAGTTAGCTGGAACCATGACTGCCAGCTCTGGGGCAGAACTGAAAAACAGAGGAATTTCTGATCTCTGCTCCCCCCAAAATCTTAGATAAAAATAGATAATAGATAATAATAATATAATATAATAAATATAATAAGAGATAAAAATTCCGAGAGACAGAAATTAACTCTGACTGCATTTTAATCTGTGTGGCAATGCTCTGAATTGTTGGGAGTGAAGAGTGACATTCTAAGCCTGAAAGAACTAAGGGCCAGTTTTATCTCCTAAAAGTAACTTGACATGGAGACACAGAATTGCCCAACATGGGAGCAGGCTGAGATGCTTTGAGATCCAGCACTCAGGGAAACCACCAGAGGAGAAAATCAGAAAGTAAACAGAGAGGAAAATACAGAAGAAAAAAAGATTTAAATTAATAAAAATTTCAGGAAGAAGAAAATTCAAAGACCTTGAATATAAGATAAATCAACAAAGAAAACATTAACAACAGAAGGAAATATGGGCTTCAGATCTAATAATAGCATTAGGTATCTATGAATAAAATAGTGCAAAACAAAAAGAAAAGGTCCAATATTTGATGAGACAGAGGACCCTATGGAATTTGAGAAAAACATGGAATCTCAATATACTGTTCCTGAATGGTTCAAAAAAGAAATGAAAATTATAAGATCATAATTTATGCTTTGCATAGCAAAAGTAATTGACAGGATAGAAAAGTTTGAATCTGTGATGGGCTCACCAAGGAAACAAAAGAAGGAACAAGTAACCGGGAATGTAAATACATAGAAATTAAAGACAATCCAGAGAAATAAAAAGAGAAGTTAGAAAGGGAAATTAAAAACAACATTTAAAAGTATGCTCTTCAGGCAAAATTATTGATCACAAGGACATATGTAGAGACAACCTAAGAATCATAGATCTCCCAGAAGAATATGACAAGTCAAAAAAAATCTAAATACTATAATGCAAGAAATAATTCAAGAAAACTATCCAGAACTTCTGAATACAGAAAAGTAAATACCAAAGGAAAAAAAAGTTCATAAATTACTTCCAGAAAAATAACCAAAGATATAAAATTAAATGAGGGTCACACAGCCAGTTAAATGTTTGAGACAGGATATTATCAAGTCTTTCTGATTTCAAGTTCAGTTATATAACCACTCCTTCAAGTTGCCTCCTAATAATCACTTTGCTTTCTCTATGTTAAACACCAATCTCTTCCCAGTAAAAAGGCACTGTCAACTCCTACCACAGGAATTAAAAAGCTTCACTGATCTCTGTTCTTTATTTGTCTTTATGACTGGCCATAAGTTCATTACTTTGGGGTTTCCTATCTCATCAATAACATAAATAGTATTTCTAGGTTTTCAAATCTACCAGTTCTGATTCTTGAAAAATTATTTTTGGCTATAGTTTAAGGAATCTACCCTAGCAAGGAGAGAAGAGATTAAAAAAAAGTATCCAGTACAAACATGAATCAAGATAGAAGAGATAGTTTTATTCCCACACACAAAGAAAATACTAAGCAATAAATTAGAGAATAATATTTAAGTTTTATTGAAACATTCACTGTTCCTTTAGAGGGCTACTACTTAGCTATTTTTCATTTCACTTCTACTAAGTACAGTCCAATCAACAGAAAGGCCAGGGATCACTTCTTTGGTATATCCATGGAATTTCAATGTAGCAGCACTTTAAGGGACTTCATAGACATAAGAGAGCAGTGAAAAGTAGAGTCCCCAAATTATAGTATATCCTCTGGGTTCTAGGGGGTAGCCATGAGAGATAACAAGGTTGTCTTTCTAATGCTTCAGATTCAGATTCAGCTAGTGAGACCCCACAAGTGTGCTTCCTATCATAATTATAGGTGGATTATCAATTAGTCAGATCTGATTAGCTTTTAAAAAGGAGTATTTAGTAATGCGGTAGAAAAAGAACAATTATTACAAAACATGATCTTCCCCCACTAAAATAAACCCTGGATATACTCTCTTAGGAGTACATACAGAGTTTAGAAGAAAAGTGAGCTCAAAAAGGAACATCTGTGGCAAAGGAGTAATCTAACTCCTAGAAGTCTTTCTGCTGAAGTCCTCAAGATGTCCCCCCCTTAGCTGGTTGGTTGCTGTCCTTAATGACATCAGTATGTTGGAATCAAAACACAATGTGACTTTAACATAATTAACATGTAGTGGATTTCCTGCCATCTGGGGGAGGGGTGGGGACTAGGAGGGAAAAATTTGTAACAGAAAGCTTTGTAAGGGTCAATGTTGAAGAATTACCCATACATATGTTTTGCAAATAAAAAGTTTTAATTTAAAAAAAAAAAACAAAAACAGCAATGTGTCTGACTGTGGCTGATCAGATCAATATGAGCTTGAAAGGTTCTACCCAAGTTGGGCACAAATAGTCCATAGGAATATCTGGAATGGAGGTATGTGCATCTCATGTTTCTTTTGAGCTATTGCAATTCTGCTTTGCTCATAGAGCACAGCCCCTTCTCTGTTAAGGGCATCCTATGCTGGCTTGTCCTGTGTCGGGATCTCCCCCATCAATTCCAAAGTCCTTCAGAGAAACCCTGAGAGTGTCCTTGTTTTCCCCTTTCTACTGGGATCTTTGTAGAGCTATGAATCTATGTCTAGTCTGTCTTTTACTCCTCAAATATTTATCAACTCTTCTATGAGTGCTGCTATATTTATGGTAATAATGGGAAGACTTATGGAGCTCCAAAGTTCATGAGATCCTCTTCCAATCAATGTTAGGAGTAAAGGGAGATGGAAACTTCCTTCCTGTGCTCAGGCCCAGAAGTTTTCTCCTGCCTCCTCCAAGTGATTACTTCTCAAAGCAATTAGCTGGAATTCTCTTTCCCCATTTGCTATTCACTGGTACTTAATATTCAATTTCCCACCAGTTTGCTATTTTATTGAAAACTGACAAGGAAAGATCAAGTTTCCTCATCCAATTGGAGCCACTTAGAACACTCTTCCTAGGCAACTTTACTCCATTTCAGCTAATGCCTCATCAGAAAAACTTAATTTGTTCAAGGCCTTTTCACTTAATTGAAAATGCCTTTGATTGATTCGATTCATTTGAGATGTGGATAGTACTTTGCCACTTACTTCAGGTGGGGTGGGATAATTTGATTGATTTATTCAGTTGATCCATCCTTAATCAAGACAAGAAGTTAGCTATTTTGTTTTTGACTTAAAGAGCACTACTAATACATAAAGAGATAAACTGAAGTTCCCAATCAAAATTATTTTTCTATGCTGGGTTTCTGATCTAGTTCCCAAACTCATCTATTTTCTACTTTTTGTCCAGTTATTCTATAATACACTCTTATTCTATAATATACTCTAATGACAAAGATCACTTGTTTCTGCCTCCTTTTCCTTTCACTGGGTATCTTGTCATGTATCATGGATTTTCTTAAATCATTATACTTTCTTAATAACAAAATGCTACTTCTACCACAGAAATCTAAATCCCATTCTCAAACACCATCTTCTTTGCAAAATTAAATTTTCTCTTCTGCATCCCTTAACATGAACAACTGTGAGGAACAGATAATTTTTGATTGGCCCACTACCACTTTTCATAATGGCTGTTCTACATATTCTCTTTTCAAGCTTCCAATTCCACTCCCACCACCTGAGCAACTAATCTCTTAATTTAACTGAGAAGACTAAAGCTATTAAAATGAATTTTCTTATTTCTTCTCCTTCATATCCAAAATAATATCCTTTTTTTCTGTCTCAAAGTATGAGATGGCTTTCCTCTAATTCAGAGCTAATCCCTTCTTCAGTGTCCTTGCTGCATTCTTCACTAATCATTCTTACTCTCTCTTTCAATTTCAATCTCCCTCTTTTTCCTGACTTCTATTCTCTGTCTATAGTCATGTTTATGTTTCTTCCATCCTTCAAACAAATAAACAATAAGGCCTTTTCTGATTCTCCTACTTCCATAAGTTATCATCCTATACCTCTCTTCCCTTTCACTGGCAAAGCACTAAAAAAATGTATTCTATAACATATTGTCTCCACTTTCTCACATTTACTTCTCAATTTCTTGTAATTGAAAGCCTATTTTTATACTTTCTTGAAACTGCTATATCACCGATGAATTTTTATTTCAACCCAACTTAACACACCCCCTCCTTTCTATCCATATTACCACCATACTAGTTTAAGACCAGTCTCCTAAGTAGGCTTCCCACCTTAAATTTAAGGTAGTGTGCTGTGGTGGGTAGAGCGATGGACTTGGTGTCAGTAACATTTGACTTTATGAATCTGTAAAAGTGACAATTTCTCTGGACCATAGTTTTTTCATCTATAAAAGGAAGGGATTAGACTATGATGTCTAACCTCTAAGGTATCCCCTTTTTGTAGAGGCTAGAAACCGGAAACTGAATGGATGCCCATCAATTGGAGAGTAGCTGAATAAATTATGGTATATGAATGTTATGGAATATTATTGCTCTGGAAGAAACGACCAGCAGGATGATTTCAGAGAGGCCTGGAGAGACTTGCATGAACTGATGCTGAGCGAAACTAGCAGAACCAGGAGATCATTATACACAGCAACAACAATATTATATGATGATCACCTCTGATGGACATGGCTCTCTGCAACAAAGAATTGTCTCAAACCAGTTCCAATTGTTCAGTGAAGAAAGCCATATACACCCAGAGAGAGGGATATGAAATGTGGCCCACAACATAACATTTTCATGCTCTCTGTCGATGTTTGCTTGCATTGGGTTTCCTTTCTCAGATATTTTTTGTTCATGTAGATACGATTGCTCTTGCACAGCAAGATAAGTATGGAAATATGTACACATATATTTGACTTGTCAAGTATTTTAATATAATTAACATGTAGTGAACTTCCTGCCATCTAGGGGAGGGAAGGGAAGGGGACTAGGGGGAAAATTTGTAATGGAAAACTTTGTAAGGATCAATGTTGAGGAACTACCTATACATATGTTGTGCAAATAAAAAGCTTTAATATAAAAATAAATAAATTTAAATAAATAAATAAACTCTAAGGTTTCTTCCATATCCAAATCTATGATCTTCTAATTCATACCATTGCCAAAGCATACTTTCTGATGCAGATATCTGATCGTTTTTGTCTCTTCTGTTCTCTAATGCCTATGGAACAAAATTCAACCTCCCTAAGTGTGGTATCCCAAATCATTAATAATCTGGCTCCAACATTCTTTTTCAGTTTTATTTCATTCTATCTCTCTCCACAAACTATGCTTTCTCAGACTAAATGAACCATTTTTAAAGTTTGTTTTACTCTATCCTACTTCTGTGAAATTATATATAATCCTTCTATTTCTGGACCAGAGTCCTTCCATCCTTGAAATTTCATCCTTCCAATCTCAAGCTCAAGAGCCACCTCCTCCTTGAAGCTTTCTCTGATCCTTTCAGCTACCAATAATCATTTTGTCCCTGAATCTCTTATGGACCACTCACATATATAATGAATCTTAAATTGGGTCTCATCTATTTGTGAATATCTATTATCCCTTTAGTATTTCTTAAACTTTCTTGAAGGCAGGAATTGTATTATTTTTAATCCTTGTATCCTCAGCAGCTAGTCATTTTAGCATCCTAAGTATGATTGAATTGAATTATCTTTGTTTAATAGGGGAAAAAAGAGATATGGATTTCTAAACTTGGTTGATCTTATGCCATGATATAAATACATGTTTCATTAAAGGAAATTTAACTATGTAGATTGGAGTTAAATTAATGTTAATGAATAAATCAGATAATGAGTGCTTATTGAGCCCTTACTATATGTCAAGCACTATCCTAGGCACTGGGGCTACAAAGACAAAAAAAAAAAAGAAAAAAGAAAAAGAAGAAATATCCTGTTTTCAAAGAACTTATATGTTATTGGGGGAAACACCACATATATATGTATATATATATATATATATATATAAAAGGATGTAGTCATGGCCAGTCCTATTACATAGAAACAGAATGGATACAAGCTAATTTTGAGTGGGATAGTACTAATATGGGAGAATTAGAAAAGATTTCATGTAGAAATTAGTATTTGAGCTGAGTCTTGAAGGAAATAACATATATTAGCATAAATGAGTTATTGAAGTTTAATTATCTGATATGCAAAAATCTTATTTACATTTTATTTAAAAGACACCTTATTTGATAAACTATCCTCCAACCTAATGTTGTCCAGAGCTATCTCAAAATTATACAAGATTTCTTGGCTCTTGTAACAATAGAGATGACTTTGTTCAATGATCCTTTGATTAAGAAGATCAACTGAGGCAAAAGCAAGGAAATTTATGCTTGCCATCATAAGAAGATGTCTAGCACAGAATCAAAATGTATGAGGGATTTTCTACAGATGGTGAAAGACTCCAGATCCTCTTAGTTATGGATGACATTGCATCAAACCTCAGAACATGTAGAACTTCCTAAATAAGATCCATAATCACTCAAAAGTGGACTCACCATCCTGACAGTGGATACTGGAAAGAAACAAGTGGATAAAGAATGCCTTTTGTTCAGACTGTGCTATATTAATGGATGGACAGCCTGTAGAGATGATCCATTAGATTGGTCAGTATTGGTCAGATTGTATTGATGAAATGGACAATTGATTGGGCAGAGAAATGAATTAGAGAGAAGCATGACCCCAGCTTCTTTCTGAAGTGGAGGCCCATTTTTAAACAACATGGTTCTTGCAGTGATGCTATATAACACGGAAGCTCAGTCTCAGAAAAATTAAAAGTTCAAATTATGCAGAAGCAATGGTGAGGTACATGGTAGGCACGAGTAGTTTACAACATATCAGTGAAAAATTGTGACACGAAAAGAAAATGTGGCACAAAAAAATGTCATCAGAGATGTGTGACCAGAAAAGGAGATGAGTCAGTCACATTTATAAGATTTGGAAAGAGCCTTAAATGAAGAAATGAAGGGCATTAATGATTAACCAAGCCAGGACTAGAAGGAAAGAATTAGCAACTACTGGAATCTGGAAAGGTTTCCTGTATGTAGTGGCATCCAAGCTGAGCTTTGCATAGGTGCATAACCCATTATTGTTTCAGTCTTGTCCAACTCTTCATGATCCCCATTTGAGGTTTTCTTAACAGAGACACTAAATTGGTTTCCATTTCCTTACCCAGCTCATTTTACAAATGGGGAAATTGAGGCAAACAGGATTAAATGACTTGCCTAAGGTCAGCAAGTATTCAAGGGCAGATTTGAACTCAGGAAAAGGAGATTTTCTGAAATGCAGACCTGGTGCTCTATCCACTATACACCTAAGTCTCTTAACCTTGTTGCCTCAGTACCTTATCTGTGAAAATGAACTGCAGAAGGAAACAGCAAACCATTCCAATATCTTTGACAAGTAAATACCAAACCAAGAAAATAGACACAACTAAAATGATTCAGCAACTCAAGGTCATATAGTAAGTGATAAAGCAAGGATATGAACTCAGTTTCCTCAGTTTCTCTGACTAAAAAATGGAGAAATGTTTTCCACTAAATCACCATTTATTCCATTGGTATCCATGGACATCTGAGAGAGGAAATAGTCTGTTAGGTGGATGCCCTGGAAAGAATTTACAGGAGGGCACAGGACAAGAGTCTATCCATAGAATAAGAAGCCTTGGATGGACTTTGATCAGCAATGAGAGGTAATACTCGTATCTTATGGATACAGGTAATATCCATATCAATAAGATCACAGATCCATCAAAATATTAAAGCATCTTTTCCATACTTTGCAGGCATTTTTATGAATGTTTCTTCCCCTCCTTTAAAATGTTTCTCTTGGTGTGCATTGGAAAAATTCTAAATACATTACTTAGACACAATTTGAAAAAGAAATCTAAATAAAGAAATCAGTTAAAGAATGCCAATCATCTAGCAAACTAGGAAAAGATGAAGAAATGAAAAATGTAAACAATTCTAAAGAATGAACTTTAGTCCTTTAAAGATGTGTAATTTCATCAGTTTGAGTACTCCCTCCTTCAACACAGATCCCAAGCCCTCTACACCTTAGGTGATCATTTTTAAGAGTTGCTGTGTTGAAAATTTACTTTTTTGTCAAGGCTCACCAAGTGAAAATGAGCCTCTCCAAACACAGCAAGGCTAGTTTTCACAAGACAGATACATTTCCATACTTAAAAATCTTTCCTTCAAGTTTGGTTAAGGTCTGCCAAATTTTTGTGCTCTGCTGTCATAACTTTCTTGAATCTTGGGTCACATCTATACAAGAGTGAAACACTGGAATATCTCTAACAGAGAAAAAATGACTAAATAAAATATATTCATATTTGATATATACATATATATATACTAACATATATATACATATGAATTCTGAGCAATATCTTTAAGATTTTATTTCCTCTCTCTAAGCAATCATTTCACTTAAAATGATTACTACATTAGAGAGAATAAAATTTGGGTTATTTTTCATTCTGTTATTGACTAAAAGTCTGGATCTCTTTTCTTTATCCATCAACTTCCTTAGATATAAACAAGGGTAAAAAAAAAATGCAAATTCTCTGCCTACCTCACCAGACTAATAAGTAGATTATTCATTGGAAAAGTCCATGAGCATTTTGGACTCTTCAGACATAGGGAGGTCATACAAGATGAAACAATAATTGGAATACAGTTAAAGTTTACAGTAATGTGTGAGTTTTCTTTATATTTACAATATTAAAAACAAATTTTTGAAAAACTTTTTTTAAAAAAGAGTAAAACAATGAGCTTAATTTTCATCTTCATGTTTATACATGCTATCCTTTGCTTAGAGCTTCCAGGGACTTCAAAGGGAGTAGGGATTAAAAATCATTATGAATAAAATATTTGAAATGTCTAATAAACTTACTTTTTTATGTTTTTTGTTATCTTTCCTAATATTTTTCCTTGTTTTATTTTGAAATTCTCCCTTCCCTCCCTGTTCTCCATTCTTTGTTTTCTTATTTTCCCTTCTCTCACCCCCATTCAATCTTTATACCTCCTGATATAGGTTTTAGCAAAAAAAAAAAAAAAGAGTACTATTATTTGTTTCAAAGTTGACATCTTGAGTTTTCTGGGAAAATATATTATCATGATGTACATAATATAAATAGACATTTTAAAATAAACATTAGAATCAGTTGGAAGTCTGTTTAATGACATAAAATAAAGTTTATACAAGAATTCCTTTAAAATAACATAAAATTAAAATTACTTTCCTCCTAGTACATGAGAAAACTCCAAGGAAATTATATTGTTCTTTAAATGTATTTTATTAGGATTGTAAAATAGCTGGCCCTCTTGGAGGAGGAATTACTCTGATGTACATTTTTATATCTCTTACAATACCTAGGACAGTACCTTCAACATAGGAAGTACTCAATAATCAACCAGAAAATAAATATTTGTTGATGATAATTATCAATCCAGAAGTTTCATGTCTCTAAAATTCCTAAATCTTCTTGCCTTCTTCACTGGAGAGAAGAGCATACTCAAAATTATACAATATTTATAATGAAAACAATGAGGTAAAGACAAGGCAAAAATGTTATTGTACATGAACTGATGCTGAGTGAAATCAGCAGAACCAAGAGAACATTATACACAGCAACAAGACTATACAATGATCAATTTTGATGGACATGGTTCTCTTCAACAATGATGTGATTCAAACCAGTTGTGCTGCGATGAAGATAGTCATATACATCCAGAGAGAGGGCTGTGGGAACTGAGAGTGAACCACAACACAGCATTTTAACGCTTTCTGTGAATATTTCCATGCATTCTGTTTTCCTTCTTAGGTTGTTTTTTTTCTTCTTCTCTTTCTAGATCTGATGTTTCTTGTGCAGTAAGATAACTGTATAGATATGTATACATGTATTATATTTTTCATATAATTTATCCTATTTAGCATGTATTAGATTACCTGTCATCTA
>JAJPUD010004479.1:121622-139749 GCA_023553655.1 Myrmecobius fasciatus
CGGGGGGAGGGAAAGGAAAAGCTTGGGAAAAAAAAAGTTTTTTTGCAAAGGTCAATGTTGAAAGGTCACTCATATGTTTTGCAAATAAAAAGCTTTATTAAAAAAAATGTTATTGTAATCTATTAATGTTATTGATGATATCATAATTGATATTTATACATAATATTTTAAAGTTTACAAAGTACTTACATGTATTTTCATTTGAATTTCACAATAAGCCTGTAAAAATGATGCTACATATCATCTTCACTTTACAAATGATGTGATGATAGTTACAGAATGCCTTAGAAGAAGTTTGAAGGGTTTTTTGCATGCCAAGAGATATTAATCTGGTTTTATTTATATCAAAATTATGGAAGTTGAAATTTCCCAACACATTGAACTGGGCCATCGTTGGGTTTTTTTATTTTTTTTTTATTTTTTGGAATAAGCATTTGTAAGCAAGGGACTCATTTAGAGCAACAAGAAGGGCCAAATACATGACCAAGATGGAACTGTGAAGAGTACATATGCAAGTACTAATATGAGAGATGGGGGTGGAGGGGAGACAAGTGCCTCTTAGCAAATGTCCAAGACCACTGACTTGATTTAGTCTAGATACAAACCAATTTCAACAGGAAACTCTGTATTCCAAAGAACTCAGACCAGCTCCTTGGTTCCTTCTTACTTCTTAGGGACAGAAGTACTCAATAAATCATCTTCTATGGCAGAAAAATCAGGAAAAAAGCTTTTTGTAGGAAGTAGGACTTTAATAGTGGCTGCCTTCAAAGAACTGTATGATGCAAAGAGAAGATGTATGTGGCAAAAATGAGGGGATTATAGATGAATAATCAGAGTATTTCAGTAGTACTCTTGTAATGTCAGGAGTGAGGAAGGCTTCCAACATTTTGACTAAACTATTTGTGATGAACTTTTGGGAGGTGATAGTAGCTCAACTGAAAAGAGTGCTAGGTCTGCAGGCAGGAAAACTCATTGCTGAGTTTAAATCTGGCCTCAGATGCTAACTAGTTATATGATGCTGGACAAGTCATTTAACCCTGTTTTCTTCATCTGTTAAATAAGCAAAATAAAAAATGGCAAAACATCCAGTATTTTTGCCAAAAAAAATCCAATAAGGTCACAAAAAGTTGGACACAACTAAATACCAACAGAGAAAGTCAATAGGATATGCAGCTTTGAATAGGTTATAATCTGCACCACTGAAGAGAACTCATGCATTTATAAGCATATACAGATCCATTTTGCAACTGAATGTGATAGCTTACATAGAAAACCTAGACAATCAATAAAGAGATGGAAAAATATAACAAGATAGAAATTTCCTTTTTAAGTAATATATCTTTGAGCATTTATTTTATATTTCATTCTATTCAAATGAAAATAGTTTGTTCATTTTATTATTATTGATCCCTTTATCATCATTTTCACTATTATGCTTTTATTAAAAGTATGATTAAAAGACATACTAATGTTTCATAAATGCCAGGTTCAGGAAAAATATATAAAGTATATTGAAACAGTATAATTAACTTTTTTTGACATAGAATTCACCATTAACCAAAATAAACTAAAAATCTTTTTATTTTTTACAAAGATGTTTTCAATAAGTTTCTTGTTTTTCTGCTAATTTTAGCTGTGTGGTTTTTGTAAAAACTTTTAAATTTTATGTAATCAGAATTATTCATTTTGCCTCCTATGAGGCTTTCTATCTCCTATTTGCTCAAGAACTTGCACCGTATTCATAGATCTAGCAGATAATTTCTTCTAGGCTCCACTAATTTGCTTATATCATTCCTTTATGTCTAACTCATGTACATATTTTGAGTTTATCTTGGAATAAGGTGTGAAATGTGGTCTATGCTTAGTTTCTGTTTTCCAGTTTTCCCAATAATTTTTGTCAAAGATTGCATTCTGACCCAATAACTAGGATCTTTGTATTGTTGTGTTCTTTTGCTTCTACATATTATTTGGCAGCTAGATAGCTCAGTGAATAAAGCACTGGGCTTGGAGTCAGGAAGATCTGTTCTCTCTTTCTAGCAAGAGACTTTAGGCAAGTCACTTAACCCTGTTTGCCTTAGTTTTCTCTTCCATAAAATGAGCTGGCGAAGGAAATGGCAAACTGTTCCAATATCTTTACTAAGAAAATCCCAAATGGGATCATAAAAAGTCAGATGTGATAAAACAACTCAACATATTATGTATCTAATCGGTCCCTTTGATCAACCTCTCTATTTCTTACCTAGTACTAGCTTATGTTGATGATTACAAATTTGTAGTGTAGTTTTAGATCTGATACTGAGTCCCCTTTCTTCATTGATATTCTTTACTGTCTTGTAAATCAATCTCAAATCTTTTAAAAATTTTCAAATCTCTGCATCTTAGTATTTTAATTCTATATGTTTGATTCATTTTGGGTACTCCTATTAATTGAAATAGTGTTATCCACAAATTGGAACTTTTTTTGCTAAGATTACAAATAAGGGATGCTCTGTTAAACATAAATGTAGCATATTTAACTAATAGCTGCATTATAGTCAGAAAAAATAGATTACAAAATTACTTGACTTTCAATGTTTTAAAAGTACAAATTACTATTATACTTTTGAAATGTCTCATTTAGTTGTCTATTTTGGGAGGAAAAAGTCTTAAAATTCCAGCAGCCCACTTCTTAACATTGACATCCCTATGGAAAATCACTGGGAGATTTAAGATAGGAGAAAATATAAGACAACTTCAAATGTCTGGCATTTTCACAAATCTAAAACTTTTAAAAAATAGTGAATAAAATTCTGTGGACATGTAGAAAATAATCCCTCCTAATTATGATGGAAATTTTGCATGAAACCCACAGACAAAACTTTGCATGACTGCAAAGTATGTAAAATGTTGTAAAAAATCTGCCCCAAGAAACAAACGGTTAAGGAAAAAGAATCTAATGCAGATTAAATCACAATGGACCAATGACAAATACAATCTTTTGAGATTTTTAAAAATATTTTTCTCTCAAAATGGGGTTGTTGTTTTCTTAAGAACCAGAAAAATAACTTGCTGGGGCAGATTTTGGATCAAAATATGCAAACTGGTCACTTAATATGATCACTACTTGTTTTATTGTTACTGTACTTTAGCTATCTTCTCTCTCTCCCTTGAAAACATAAGGACAGGGCAGGCAACAACCAGGTACCCATGCCCATCTGCAGTTCATTCACATACTGGTGCCCTCCAATGGTTCATATCATTTCATAGAGTTGAATAAATATGTTTATCTGTCTCCTGTATTTAGAGACACTTGAAAACCCTACTCCCAAAATATAAAGAAAGAAAGGACCAGGGATTCTAATGTCACATTTTTTTTTTATTTCCACAATTTTTTTGGTAGCTGGATCCTATTAGCCCAGTCCTGGGCAAATAGTAAATATTCAATGAATAATTTGTTAGTGCTAGTTCTCATTCACCTGATACAAATTATGACACACTCAGCAAGTGGTTATTTGCATAACTATTTGCACACAAACAACAAGAGGTGAGAAAATGACAGAAAATTCTGAAGAGAACCTATTTGCAGATTTTAAAAATTTAATTAATGCTCTTCTGATGATACAGCTCCCTTCTTCTGTCACCTTTCCATTTCTTTTTCTTTACTAAACATTTTTCAATAATAAACTTGGGTCTTTGTTTTAAAAGAAGCTAACAAAAGAATACACATACTATTTCATATCTGAAAGTTATAATGTGTACTTTCCTGCATACTTATATTGTCTCAATGTGACTCATTATTTCTGTTGACATTCAATTGTATCTCTAACTTGCATTGTAGAAACTATGTACATCTTCCTTTTGTCTTAATCCAAATAGTGCTTCACTTTCTATTTCATGATTTTAAAATGCTGCACATCAAAAGGTTCACCCACCCTTTAAAAAGGCAATTTACAATAATTTTTTACAAAGAATGAGCCTTTTTGAAAATCTGATGGAATTTTCTAAGGCTAAAATGAAGTTCAAAGGAATTCAGCAAGAATAATCAGCCCTGCACCAGGGATGAAGCACAAGACTGGAAGGCAGGAACAAGTCTAATCCTGGCCCTTTCATGATCTAGGGACAAAGAACTTGCTTAAAAATCATGCAGGAATTTCAATGAGAAGGAAACTGAAATATGATAAAAGGGTGTGGCTACTGTTTGAGAATCAATGTTGCATTTTTAATCAAATAAGAGGCTAATTTCAGCAAAGATAAATTTTGCGTAACATTCCAGTGAATGATGATTATTAGCTCCAGAAGATTCAAGTTTCTTTTTGAGATGAGCTCAGAAAAGTTAATTTGTTCCTATTTTTCATGATTCATGTATCAATTTCTAATAATTTCCATAGGTACCTTTAAGAAACATTAAATACATGTTCTGAATAAGTAATTGTTTTAAATATCTAATGTGTAAAAGGACAATAACATTAAGTATTCTGATGTGATCAATTAGTACAAAAAGAGTGATAATGATAATCAAAGCATTGAAAGGAAGGCTTTTAAAAAAAATAAACTGAGAGCAGCTGTTTCTTTCAAGTTACTTTTCACCCCAAATGTAATATCAAGAAAGAATCCTTGGAAAAACAAATGCCCTATTTTGTGGACTGTTCTCATAATTTATATTTTCAAATGCAACTATTTTTAAGAAGTTCCAAAAGATCTCATTTAGTAGGGTATAATGAATATTCCAGATTACTACAAATGTTATTAACACCTGTATACTACTGACATCATGCTTTCAAAGTAAAGATAGGTCACCATACTTTTAATTTCACACATGCACATAAGTGGTAAACATTCAAAGCATTCTTGTTAATGATACCATCTGGTGCTTCCTATAATTGTGTAATATTCAGCCTTCCAAACAAGATGTAATGGCAGCAACACATGAAACCCACTGACATTTACAGTAAGGAAATTTATTATCAGCCATCAGTTCAGAATAAATGTGTTTGCATGACTGCTGATGCTATAAAATCATCACCTTTACTAGGCCAGTGAAGGTGCAATAAATAATGGATTTTAATCCCTGCATGTACTACCAAATCATTAAACATTTATTACTCATACACAATAGCATCTTAAGCAACAGTTACTACTTTAAAAATTAATGCCTCAGTTTGAAAGTTAAATGAAGACCATTCAGTACAAGTCTTTATGATTTAGACATGGTTTCAGCATAGAATATAAATTACTTAGATTTTTTTAAAAAATCATCTTACTTAATACAACTCTAAATTGTTCCTTGAAAACAGTTATCTTTAGAAAATAATTAGAGATTTTTTTAATCTCATTATTGAGAATACATTAAGAGCATTATTCTTAGCTTTCCTCACTACTTAGTTCAAGCACTATGTGACAAACCTTTTCTGAGCTCACTAGTTATTAGTTCTTCTCAATTATTTTGTACATATTTTATATTTATTGGTTTCTGTGTATACCTGGTGCTTCTCTGATAGAATATAAGTTCCTTGAGGTCAGGGATAGTTTTGCATTTTTCTGTGTATGCATAAAACCTAGCACAGAGTCTAATGTAGCACATTTACTTTCTGAATCCGTGATTTCACTGCTGGAGAAACTATCTAAGCAGATCAGAAACTATTTTAATTGATAGTCTTGTTGCTAGTCATATTGAAAGAGATCTGAATAAATTGATTAACCCCTCTTATTTTTCTTTTTGTAAATGCTTTTCCTTTGTTTTATTTAGAATTTCATGGGGTATTGTTTAATAGTAAACTATAAATATAGAATAGCAATTCTTTTAGCCAAATTGATTTGTTAATGGAAGAATATATTTTATTTTAAAAATAGTTTCCTAGAGATATTAAGAGCTTAACTGACTTGCACAAGATCACACAGCCAGGATTATTGAGGTAGAAGTTGAATGGTTTTCTAATCACTATCAATATTGCCTTTGAGTTAATTGACTATCAAAATGAGGAGGGGAATCTCTATTCTAAAATATGCATGAAACATTATTTATCATTGCAAAGAACTGGGTAAACATTATGACTACATAAAAATAAACTAGCATTTCCTTGAGGGTAAGAATTGATTAATTTTAGACTCTGGATCATATCCTTGTGTCTAACATAGTACCTGGCACATAACAAGTACTTAATAAATACTTCCTAAATTGAATAAATGCACATTCCAATATAAATAAATAAATATTCCAATATAAATAAATAAATAGATAAACCAGAAAGATGAAGAGAACAATGGGAGTAACTAATAAGTTGTTATGGATATATTCCTAGAAATTCACTTTTAAGTGCCAATAATCCTCTATGTGTCTTATTGCTATTTAAAAATTAATGAACAATTTATTATTTTTAAAAACAAAATGTATTCACCAGTTACAACTAAATTTTTCTTTAAGAATTACTATTCTCTATATACAGTCTATTATAAGATCATAAAGGAAAAGCATTTACAAAAAGAAAAGTAAGAGGGTTGATCATTTGAACTCAACATTTCAGATCTTGATGTGGTGCCTTTACATAGATCACCCCCCCATGCCTGAAATGTTTTTTCTCAATCCAGAGGACATACAGGATAAAGCTCAAACTGTTAGAAGAGTTTATTATGTAGCCTCAGAGTTATTAAGAATTATCTCCTAATTTTGCCTTCAAATTCAGATTGACAGAAATGAATACTATTTTCCCTTCACCCCAATCACTCCATTTTTTTAGTCTGCTGCTATGTAAAAGAAAAAAAAATCTTGTAAATTAGATGGGATTATTTAGTAGTTAATATGATCATATTATTATTTTAGCACTCTGAAATAATTGCATGAACAGTTGGGTGGAAACAAAAGAAACAACTAGAGGAATTTTTAAAAGTAGTCCCTGAATCCAGTAATTTTGTAAAAATACCACATTCTCTGTGCCCCTTATGTCTGGCACTAATTAATTTAAATATTTCTCAATAATTTTTTCTGTTATGTTACATGGTCAAGAAGTGACTATCAGTATGGTATGAGGTATAGAATCAATTGAATGATACAAAGAAGGCTCCATCAATTCACCATCAATTGTGGGCTCCCACAATACTTTAATAATTTCACTGCCTCCTTTTTTGTGAACTATAGAAGAAACAACTATCCTGAAATGCGCAATAAAGCCCAACAGCTTGAATGCAACTGTGAAAGGGGAAAATAGATAACAATGAAAGGAGAGAAACAAAAAGCAATTCAACAGATGTATGTCATTTTTATTCTTCAATGTGGATCAGTTTTTCTTGTTAATTATGTCACCTATTCTTTCTGTATATTGATAATTACATAATTGCATGAAGCAGATGGATGACAGAATGCTCCCAGATGGTAAGAAAGTAAACAGGTTTATAAATTGCTTATTTTCAAAGATATTATAAAGAATTATTTAATAAAATATAGATTTCTATACTCTGAACATCTGTTAAACATAATCTGTACATAAATATACATACAGAATAGGAACTTTATTCCTCTGCTTTAACTTGTACATTTAAATTTCTCAAAGAGGAAGACTTGGAAAGCCACCTGAAATATAAGTAAAGCATTTGCCCTTTTCCAACTATGCCTGCTGCTAAAATGACAAAATTTTGAGTTTTTCTGTAATGTTTAGCTACAGTAGCTATATTTCCAAACATATTTCCACATAAAATGTTTTATTAGGAGCTATAAGAAAGCATTAAATGTAAAGTAAGGAAGAAAAAAGAATTTTACAAACTATATTGATATAAACTTCTTGAAAATCAATACAAAAAGATTTTATTCACTTTAATAAAAATTGATATTGCATTGCTTTTTATTTTCTATATTTTTAGAAATATATTTATATATGTATATATTGTCTCTCCAGAACAACAAGAAGCTCCTTTAGAACAAAGATTCTATATTCTATAGCACCTATACTGCAAGTGCCTAACACTTGCCTTTTCTGGAATATTTTTCATGGGTTTCCATGCTTGTATCTTGATTCATGCCATTCTCTCCAATCTACCCAATGTCTATTTTTGTAGTCGGTACCACTATGCTTTTAGTTGTTCCCATTGCAAAGTCCATCAATTCTATTTTAGCAACATTACATATGATCTAGGACATGAAAAGATATTAGAGACCACATAATCCACTCCAGTCATCTTCCAGATGAAGAAAATGAATTGCATAGAAATTTACTGATTAGCCCAAATCCAGAGCAATTTGAATTCACATTTACTGATTTTAAATGAATCTTATTAACAACAACAACCTAACCCATTTAAAAAAATTTTGCTTACTAAATGCCATTAAATAGCATATGTATCAAAAGTGGAAGAGTTGACCTGGGGATTCCTGACCAATGGAGTCTACCAAGCTACTTGATGAAATTATAAGATAAGTCAATAATATTTAAAGATTTTGCTTCTTAAATAATCTGAGTGGTTTCATTCACAGATTGTAGAAAGCATGAAACCTTGAGTAGCTCACAGCCTGAGTGACCTATTCACAAAATACAAATGGTGTGAAAATTAAGAGTGCTCCATTCATACCTTTTAAAGGTTCACCACATTTGGAGGCTCTATACTCCTTTGGGAAGTTCACAAAAGTTTTTCAAGCAGTTTGATGGAATTATAATTCCTATATTTATAATCCTATAATCCCTATAATTTCATCAAACTGAAGCTAGTCATTTGCTGGCTAACAGATCAGCCATGTCTCTTGGTGACCTTAAAAGGCATAAGCCTTCTCTAAAAAGAGAATAAAGAGAAGCTCACACTTCCTCAGTCATCAACCCATATACTTTTTTATAGCAGCTAGGTGATGCAATGGATAGAATGACAGGCCTGAAATTAGGAAGACTTATTTTCATGAGTTCAAATCTGTCCTAAGACACTTACTAGCTGTGTGACCCTGGGCAAGTCACCTAACCCTGTTTGCTTCTAAGTTCTCAATTGTAAAATGAGCCGGAGAAGGAAAAAGCACACTATTCCAATATCTTTGTCAAGAACATTCCACATGAGGTCATGAAGACATGACTGAAAATGACAACAATTATTATGAAGTTTTTCCAGAAGTTTTTTGTGTCTGTCCATTATTCCTGTTCTATTCTTTGAGACTTAATAATCAAGTCTGTCCCTTCTCCATGAGACTCCAAAGGCTTGAAGTCAGATGTCATGTCATTCTCTTCCTTGGGTTCTCCCAGCTCCCACCACTCCCTGTGTGTCTTCTCTTTTCCACACTAAACATGCTCAGTTACTTAATTTATCATCATATGATATAGACTCAAGGCAATTCACCATTCTAGTAGCCTTCCTTTAGGCATTTTCCAATTAATTAATGTCATTACTCAATTTTATACATTCTTTTTTTAAAAAAATAGATTTTTATTTTTCCAAATACATGCAAAGATAGTTTTCAACATTCACCTTTGCAAAACTTTGTGTTCCAAATTTTTCTCCATCCCATTCTCCCACCCCCCCTTCCCTTAGACAGCAAGCAATCCAATATTGGTTAAACATGTGCATTTCTTCTAAACCTATTTCCATATTCATCATGCTGGGCAAGAAAAATAAAATCAAAAGAGAAAAACAAAACCCAAGAAAAAAACTAGCAAACAATTTAAAAAGGTGATAATACTATACTTGGATCCATATTCAGTCTCCATAGATTTGGATGGGAGGTTTCTTTCCATCACAAATCTGTTGGAATAAGCTATACATTTCTTAAATCAGCCCAAGTTCACTTTAGCTTTTTTGGCTACTATATATTCCACTATTTACTCACATCAAACTGGTAATTCATGAAAACTTTCAGATCTTTTTAGACAAACTAAATGTGCTCCCTCCTAAATGAATTATGACATATAATGGAATATTACTGGCACCTCTTCTGTCATTCACCCTCCTTTAAATATCACTGACAGTTATTCAGCAATCATATCTTCTAGTTCTTTCAGTAAGCAATGATGTTACACCCTGAATTCACCACTGACAGGGAGTTTATTATTTCCTTCCTTAAATACGCAAATCAAGCCATCACCCTTGTGATGTCATTGGTTCTCTTTGAAAGCAGAGGATGAACAATAACAAATAATGCCAGGTAGTTAGCTATTTTAGCTTTTCTCACTAGGTTTAGTTCATCTGAGCTTTTGCACTCCTGATACTATTTCCTCATCATGCTGACCATCATCATACACACCTTTCACACATACACACCTTTCACCATTTTGGGGTTCCCTGGATCTAAGAGATAAGATTTCACCTTGTCTTGACTAAAATCCTGACAGTATAGCCCGTCCTATACATCTCTATGCCATGTCTCTCCTTTCCTTTATTATTCCCCTTCAGATTTTGTTTTCCTATATTACAACATCAGTTCCTTGGAGGCAGAATCTGTCTTGCTTGTTTGTGTTTAGATTCTTAGTATTTAGCATGATTCGTGGTCCTAGTGCTTAATAAATGTTTTCTACCTATCTATCCATCTATCTCTGTTGTAGTTCACCTTGTCTTGGAGGATATCACAGGTAATGTTTTGACTTGGGCATGAATTGGATTTAAGTGGAGCAGAATTATACAAATCACCAGCCTCGTTCTTTCTTTCTGAGTCATTAATGTCCAGTGGCAGGACAAAAGTTAAAACTGGTAGCCAATAGGCCTCAAACCTGTCAGTGATTTAGTAGATGTATCTACCTCAAGCAAGAGAAGACTTTCCCTAGCAGAATGGGCTAATGAGAACAATTTGTTTGTATCCCTCTATCTACCTATTTATCTATAGATAATGGACATAACTATAAGCTGAACTTTCCCACATGCTATTCCTTTTATTAGCATCTTCCCTATCCTCATTCCATCCCTCAATCCCAATCCAAGTAGAATATTTGAAGTGGTAGATCTTATAGATACACACATACACATAAATACATATGTATATGTATATATGGAGAGGGAGAGAGAAAGAGCATGAGAATTACTCAAAATAATGAGAAGCCAGAATGGCAGAACACCCAGATGAAAGCATTTTGGACAAGTGAAGGGCTATGATGTAATGATGTTATCATCACAAGATTTTACACAAACTACAAGCTAAGTAATTGATGATGCCCTTATGAAATACTTTTTTGTTTTTCCATGTTTGGCTCTACCAGTGTCATAACTCCATAAGGAGGATTACAAAACTCTCAGAGAAGGGAAAGTTTACTGAGTCCAAAATCCTTTAACCAAGATGTACCATTAAGGATGACTCACCTGAGCAGAGAGCAAGAGGCAAATTTTCTCAATTTAAATTCAAAAACTTTTTTTTAAAAATTCTTACTCCAAGTGACTACCACTATCACTATGACCCTTCAATATATGCACTAAAGAATGAAAAATACATTTAATTGCCTAGAAAAAGAAGGAAGAAGTAGCAAGCAATGTTCTAGTGAGTTATAGTTTTTATTACTCTAGGTTTCATATGATTGAATTACTCATGCCTACTATCACCTTGTGAGTCATATTTGATTTCTCAAACAAATGGCAATAAAAACTTTTATGGTTCCCATACTCTTCTGTACCTTATTTATTCCATTTGCTTTGTTTCCATTTTTAAAGGTACTTTTTTGTTTTCCTTTTCATAATAAGCTTGTTACTATGGAGAGAATTATATCATTGATCTGGACAAAGTTTAATGATAGCCAGAAATTTAGAATAAAGGTTGTTTTCTTCAGCTTTTTATTTAATATGTGTGAACCCCTTTCAGGATCACATTTTTAAAGCTGTTCTTATTCATGCAACAGGTACTATATAAGAAGGAAATCTTTCCTCATTCTGTCACACCATTGTAGATCAACCCTAAGCTAAAGGGGCCACTTCTGGGGATGAGAAAGTACTTCAGTCTCTGAGACTCATTCAATTTCAATCTGCTCCTTCTTTTCTGAATATGAATGACAGTTCTCGTACTGGTTTTATGAGATGGACACTCATTTGGTTAATACTAGAATAATTACTGAGCTCATGTTACATTCTGAAAGTTGCCAAATAATAGAAAACATTAGCCTATCTAGGTTCAATTCAAGTGATGGATATGAATATGAAGTATCCCTCTATCCTGCAGACCATTCCTTGATCTATCCAATCCTGCCTCAAAGCACTTTACCTAATGGATGCTACAATGTAGCACAGAGATATCATTTTAATTACAGGTAAAATTTCTCACACAAATACAGGCTAGATTAATTATGGTTCATAAAACATCCACTCAAAGAGTTTTTTAGTGAATAATAACATTACTTTTAAACTATTCCACAAACCAAATTCAGTTTGCTGGCTCTACAAGTGATATTCTGATTTAGAGAATATAGTAAAGTATTATTCCAGAACTTAAAAAGAACCTTAGAGACTGTCTAATCTGACCAACCTCCTTGAAGGACATTTATTAAACACCTATGTGCCAAGCATAGTGCTAAGTGCTGTAGAAACATAAAAACATGTTAGTAGTCCCTTTTCTCAAAGGGCTCACCTTCTAATAAGGGTGAAACAACACATATAAATGAGTTCAGCTTTAGGGCAGATGGAAAGACTTGATAGTTCAGCTGTAAGGCAGATGGTAATGAATCTTCATTTTCATAAATAAAACTATCTTTCCCTAACACTGAATCATTTGGCAGTTTGGTGGAAAGAACTTCTTTTATTCCTGGGATCTGTAAGGACATTGATATTTCTGAGGTTCTTAGATTCAGGGTTCTAGGCTTCCTCCGTCAGGATATGAAGGGAGGTGGGGACCAAAGTAGGAAAACCCCTTAACCATTTCTTTTCCCTTAGAGCATCCTCCTGTTTCATCCAGCTTGGATTCTCTGCCTTTTAGTGGCAATTGGACAACAGCTGGCATTGTGGGTATAAGGAGACTTGACCTATCCCTATCCAGTCTGCCAAACATGGAGGCACCCTACTTCCCTGAGCTTCCCTACCCCAGCGGTGGGAATAGCTTCCTTTCATTTGTTGCTAAGCCAGAACAGACTGCATCTTTCAAGTGGCTAGGCTGAAACAGTCATGCACTTTCTCTTCTGTGTTCACTCCTAGTACATCCAGAGAGTGAAGACGATAGTTCATTCATGGCACAGGAGCTATAAGCTGAACCTGGAGGGAGACCACCTTCTCTGGCTCTGATAGATGGGTCTATGGTGTTTGTTTTTATTCCATTTCATTTGTCCTTCTGAGTTTCAGAGGCTGGTGATAAATCCCCACTGGACCCAGGAGTTCAAGCCATGATGATCTTAAGAGTCATAAATGTAGACAGAATATTGGAGCCTGTCAGCCCAATAGGGGAGCTCTGAAAAGCCAGAGTTATGGAGAATTGTGCCCAAAGCAGGGTTTAGACTTGAAAACTGGAACTGTTTTCCATTGAAACTGAGTTAAACCATTTGCATATTTACCTATCAAAGTTATTATTATTATTATTTGCTGAGGCAAATGGGGTTGTGACTTACCCAGGATCACACAGCTAGGAAGTGTTAAGTGTCTGAGACCAGATTTGAACTCAGGTCTTCCTGACTTCAGGGCTGGTGCTCTATCTATTGCGTCACCTAGCTGCCCCTCAATATTATTTTTCTAAGCTTGTTAGTGGCTAAATGGTGCCAGGATATAGGGACACCGCCATACATGAAGGAATGCCATCAATAACCAGTGCACAGAGCCTAAATATTTCTCAATCTCTCTTAAGAATACCAGAGAGAGATTCTTGGGGAAGGATGTATAATATACATGGCCTTCAGGCTGTGGGGGCCATGGTGGTGAGTGTTACACTTCTAGATAAGGGAATCAAGGCCTAATAAAATTAAATGACTGGCCTCTGATACAATAATAGTTAGTGGCAGAACTGAGACTAGAATTCAAGTCCTAGGATTCCCAGTGTATTCTTTCTGCTACACAGGTTGTCTTCTATGATTTATATGACTTTGCATATATTAAAAAAGAATTAAAGGAGAAAATTATTTCTTGGCAGTAGAAAACTAACATTCACAGTAAGAAATCCAATGAAACAATAAACAAAAGGCATTGCTGATGGTGGGCAGTATTATTTTTAATGTAACCATTAAAGTCTTCATTGTCTAAGAAAAGCCCTGTGTTTTCAAAACTAAAAATAGTAGCAGATATTTTTAAAGCACTTTGCATACATATATATTATCTTGTAAGTATCCCAACAATCCTATAAAAAAGGTCCTAAAGGTAGTGTCTCCATTGTACAGATGTGTTCACTGGGGGTCCAAGAATAGTTGCACAGTTGGGCCCAGGGAGTGAGTACCAGGGCAACATTCAAACCAAGTTCTCTTGATTCTGAGGCCACTAGAAGAAGAGGCAATTCTCTTTTTAGGTTGCCCACTTCTAATTCTGTTTTGTCATCTTTTTTTCTTTTTGTTTTAAGGCGTCATTTTTTACTGTGATTCCCTTCACCCTTGAAGGTGCATTTTGAGGATGCTGTGAGAGTCACTTAGTGCCCTCAAAACTGAGATCCAGCCAAGGATACTCTGCACTTGGGCCATTGCTTTTCGGAAGCACCACAGCAGTCACATTATGTATCCCGGGGCACTTCTGAACCTTGATGGTATTCATTACCATAGCTCAGCAGGAAAGAGAATATATTTTTTTTCTCCCTGCTGGGCTGTGGCATGAGCTCAGGCAACACTCAGGAAAACCTCAGGATCTGCTCTTTTAGGTGATGTGAGATTTCTATTTCATCAGAGAAGCAACCAAAGGAAAATGAGGCATACTGAAAATGAATGGACAAAATGACTGCTTTAAAGGTTGTTGGGGGGATGAGGATACCTTAATTCTATTTTTAAACAGGAATTTCTAAATGGTGCAGTTTTAAATTCAGGTTCTCTTTGAACTTTTGAAAGAGGTAATTCCTATATATTACTAATAATTTCATAATTACATGAAAGGTCTATTCCTGTAAATTAAAGGATGCTCAATATCTCTCCTTATTGTCTGTCAGTACTAAAACAACTGAAAGGTTGGTAAGAATTTTAGATCTGAAAGTAAGCTTCATCAATATTTATTCTAGAGATTAAGAAAGAAGCATGATTGATTAGCATTGGATATATAAAGGTTAGGGAGGAACTTTATCTTTAAAGCTCCATCAGAGATGATCATAAAGCTTCAAGGGTCAAATGCTACCTTTTCCACCCCAGCCATATTTATAATTCAGATTCTCTTTTTCCAGACTTAGCCATAAGATCATTTACTCTCACACAGGGACCAGTGGACGCAGAGTATCATTACCTATCAATCCATAGGGCTACATGAATGAATGCTACATATACTCTTTGCTCCTCACACAAACAGGATTAGAGCTTTCCCCTCTGCTCTATAAATCTATAAACATTTCCATATGTGTTAAGGTGGCATTTCCTCCACGGGCCAAAGAAGAAAAAGGTAAGATTCATAGGATAATTTTAACATGATGTTAAACATAAATATTATGATCACAAGATTATGACAAAGATGTGGACCACTCTGGCCCATAACTTTCCCATAGTCCTTTCTCAGTGTCAGGCTTGCAAATATAAAGTCATTAGACTAAATTGCTAAAAAAAACTTTTTTAAAAAATTCAAGCAATTAATGCCAAAATCTACAAGATAACAAAAATTATTTTCAAGTTACTTAACTTTTCAGAGTTTTTCATTCTGAAAACAGAAATATTAACTTAGAATTTAAATCAGGAGACCTGGGTTCAGATCAAACCCTGAAAAATTTCTTTATCACAAAATGGGAATGTTGTGATACTACATGATCTCCAAGGTTCTTTCAAACTCTAAATCCTGTCAATTGTAAGCTGCTTATCAAAGAGCCCATTGGTTGTGTTTTATCTCCTTTCTCCTGCCTTTCTACAACCTATCTCTGTGTTAAATGCACTTTCTCCTAATTTCTATCTCTTAAATTTCCAGTTTCCTTGAAAAGTCAGATCATGTCACCTCCTACATGAAGTCTTTTCTGACCCCAGACCCAGACTGGCTAATGTTCTTCCCCCCCACCAATTATTTTGTAACATGTATGTTTATATGTTGTTTCCCTGGTATGATTTCAAGCTCCTTGAGGGAAAATATGGGACAGTGAGAGTTTGTCTTTATATTCCTAGTATCTAGCAGAGTATGATGGCACATAATAGCAATGTAATTAAATGTTTATTAATTGACTGATTAATATGAGGGAAGAATCATGTAATGGAAGGAATAGAGCAATGGTTTAGGAGTCAGAAGATAGATTCAAGTCCTGCTTTTGCTGTCCTCTTAATATGTCTGAACAAGTTATTTAACCTCTCTGTGGGTCAGTTTCCTCATTTGCAAAATGGAATTGGATTAACTGGCTTTCAGTAACCTTCCTACTTTAAAAACTCTGTGATTCTGAAGATAATCAGAATTTGATAGCTAAATGCATAGGGCAGTCACATATGTGGTACCATGCTAGCTTTCACAATGAGAACAATAAATATATGATCTCAGATGCCAAGTCTAAAAATAATACTAATCAATGAGATTCATGAAAATAGTTCCAAGAATCTCAGAAAAGAGTTTTACTATAAGTAGAAGACATTATACTTTTATAAACAAACTTAAATATATGGAAAATTTCTGCATAAGAGTACAGAGAAGTAAATCTGAATTACAAAGTAGATTTAAATAGGGATAATCTACTATAAGCACATTTACAATATAACATACCTTGGTTCACATTCAGGATAAGCTAAAGAATATTCATGATTTCACTATATACGTGGTACAGAAAGAAACATTAATTGAACTTTGAGAAATCTCCATCAAAAAGATGCTAAATAGGTGATCTCCAGAAATTCACATGGAAGGACTGCTGGCAATGAAAGTAAAGAAGTTTAAAGAGGGGGTGGGAAACAATTAAACTAGGAGAAAATCTAGCAGGTGCTGAGTAGAATAATGAAATTTACTAGGACAGCAGATGCACAAGTGAAACTGTATCCAGTAACAATCCATCAGATGGTAATTATACTTGGACTGAGGGAAGAACAGTCAGAGATGAAAAGAAGCAATTCAAAGGGTAACTAATGCCAGTAAGAAACATCTTTGCAAAAGATCACATTCTAGGAGAAGAGTAATATATTTAAATTTAAGAAGGAAGAGGCTTAATAAATTGTAATTTACTTTGGGAAAACAAAAATAGACATTTCCAGTGACAAAATCATGTAAACTGATCAAAAATTTGTTTCCCCCCCCAAAAAAAAAAACCTTACATAGATCATTTAAAAGGGCATTTTTTTTAAAGTATGATTAAATGGCAGCATAAAGATTGATTTGAACCTTTGAAGCCTTGGGCTAGGGGGGAAAAAAAAGGATTCCAGGCTAAGCTATAACAACTACATATTTTAAGAATTATGCTTTTAGGTCAATTTGCTTTTCTTCCCCTTCCTCAATACTTTCTTGTCACAGGCAGAGACAACTAGGGACCCAGATATGTGCTATTCAGATGCATCATTTATTAGAAATCTTGTCTTCAAATGAAAGAAATAATCTAAATGTGAAAGGCATTGAGACCCAGCGCACATTCAATCTTAGGAACTACTTGCACATGCTAGGACAATTTACTTCTGTAGGATGAATTAATACTCCCTAAAATAAAGTTTGTCCCTAGGGTCAACCCAACTCTTCAGGCAGCTGCAACTAAACACCACCCACATACTCCAAGAGCTCCATACCTTAACACACTAACAAACTATTCCCACTGACTCATTCCCTACATATACAAAGTCATTATTTCCTGTCTCCTCCTCCCTCTATCTCTTGTCTCTCCTCTGTCTCTGTCTCGTCTCTCCTCTCTCTGTCTGTCTGTCTCATCTCGTCTCGTCTCGTCTCTCCTCTCTCTGTCTCTGTCTCGTCTCTCCTCTCCTCTCCTCTCCTCTCCTCTCCTGTCTCTGTCTCTGTCTCTGTCTCTGTCTCATCTCTCCTCTCCTGTCTCTGTCTCTGTCTCTGTCTCTCCTGTCTCTGTCTCTCCTGTCTCTGTCTCTCCTGTCTCTGTCTCTGTCTCTCCTGTCTCTGTCTCTGTCTCTGTCTCTCCTGTCTCTGTCTCTGTCTCGTCTCTCCTCTCCTGTCTCTGTCTCTGTCTCTCTGTCTCTGTCTCTCTGTCTCTGTCTCTCTG
>JAJPUD010004479.1:139849-169030 GCA_023553655.1 Myrmecobius fasciatus
CTCTGTCTCGTCTCGTCTCTCCTCTCTCCTCTCTCTGTCTCGTCTCGTCTCTCCTCTCTCCTCTCTCTGTCTCGTCTCGTCTCTCCTCTCTCCTCTCTCCTCTCTCTGTCTCGTCTCGTCTCTCCTCTCTCCTCTCTCTGTCTCGTCTCGTCTCGTCTCTCCTGTCTCTGTCTCTCCTGTCTCTGTCTCTCCTCTCTCCTCTCTCCTCTCTCCTCTCTCCTCTCTCCTCTCTCCTCTCTCGTCTCGTCTTGTCTCTCGTCTCTCCTCTCTCTGTCTCTGTCTTGTCTCATCTCTCATCTCTCGTCTCTCCTCTCTCTGTCTCGTCTCGTCTCTTGTCTCTCCTCTCTCTGTCTCTGTCTCGTCTTGTCTTGTCTCTCCTCTCTCTGTCTCTGTCTCTGTCTCGTCTCTCCTCTCTCTGTCTGTCTCGTCTCTCCTCTCTCTGTCTCTGTCTCATCTCGTCTCTCCTCTCTCTGTCTCGTCTCTGTCTCGTCTCTCCTCTCTCTGTCTCGTCTCTGTCTCGTCTCTCCTCTCTCTGTCTCGTCTCTGTCTCGTCTCTCCTCTCTCTGTCTCGTGTCTCTGTCTCGTCTCCTCTCTCTCTGCCTCGTCTAGTCTCTGCCTCGTCTCTCTGTCTCTCCTCTCTCTGTCTCTCCTCTCTCTGTCTCTGTCTCTCCTCTCTGTCTGTCTCTCCTCTCTGTCTGTCTCTCCTCTGTCTGTCTCTCCTCTCTCTGTCTCTGTCTCGTCTTTATCTTGTGTCTCTATCTCATCTCTGTCTCTCCTCTCTCTGTCTCATGTCTCTGTCTCGCCTCTCTCCTCCTCCTCTTCTTTTTCTCTCCTTCCTTCCCATCACCCCCTCCATTCCTCTCTTTAACTCACACTAGTAATCACTCCAACGACATTAACTCTCTTTTCACATTCATTTTCCAAACGTAAAACATTTCACTCCTCTAGGACTAGTTTCTTACTCAACCCTCTTCCACCGAAAATGGAAAATGTTTCAACTGCTCCTTTATAGCCTGGGCAATAGTTAAAAACTAGGCAGCTCAGTGCTTTCGTGTATTAGGCCCCACAGCTGCTCCTGCTTCAGTCTATTACTGAAGAGAGGCAGCACCTGGCAAAGGAAAGAGGCAAAAGACTTACAAGCTGCCCTTATAACAATTACTAGGTCTGTGACCTTGATTGGTAAAGTCACTTCATATTTCTGAGACTCAATTTCTTCAACTATTAAAAAAAATGATCTGTCTCATGATCTTGTTATAAGGAAAGCATTTGGTAAACAGTAATATGCTTTATAGAAAGGAGTAGTAATGATTATGATAGTTGATAAGCAGCATTTATTCAATAAATACCTTTTGATAGTAAAGTAGAAGAATTTTTGTCATCTGTGATTAGTTATAATAAAATCTAAAACTTATTTTTATACATTTAAAAAATACTCAAATGAATTCCAGGCTGGAAATGAATAAAGTTTCCTTGATACAGACAGATTTGTTAGATGAATTCTTTAGAATTGTATCTAGCTACATTGTGGCTGACTTTTCTTCAGTGACTTTTCCATAATGGTTAGGCAAGCAAGTACAAGCCTGTTTTAATAAAAACAAATAAGCCTGACTTTAATAACAATGAAGGAGAAAACACCTAAAGATATGTCCACGTATGTATAACTGGTTGCATTTCCATGTAGATGGATTATAAAAATAAATTTAACATAAAATTACCAATAGAATATAGTTTAGAGGATAATACTAAATGAAAAAAAATCACCAAATCCTATTATATCTCATGCTTCAGACTATATACTGATTACTAACTTGATCAGAAAGTTCTTCCCCTAATACTTGTTGACTATCAAACTATATTATTAATCTTCATGACTTTCTTCTGCAGCTTGTGATAAAAGCTCATTAGTCTGTTTTCTATGCTCATTCTTATGGCACGATACTTAGAAGACAGTCAATTAGTAGAACCTATGGGGGAGATATTGTATCAGGGACACTTATCAACTAAACTAGACTGAAAGAACTAAGTCATTGTGCAGAGGTCACCAAACTGCCATGAAATGATAAATTCCAATCACTGCTGACCTGTGCCAGATTCAAATTGGCAACCTACTGAGCTGAAAAGCTTTCTATCCCATTACTAATGCTTGGAGTGATCTGTTCCCTTGAAAATTGACTTCCTAGGTGAAAGCAAGGAAATGGAAGGCAACACTAAGATAGATTAAATTGGATGATAGCTATGAAAAGTAAGTGATCAGGTAAATTTATGAAAATTATGAGGGAACTAGAGGGGCACAAATAATGCAGTACATAGGGGGATATGAAATTTAAAAAAGCAAAACAGAATTTTGTTGATAAAATCATTTAACCACATCTAACTCAACCAATAGAAAATCTATTGCCCTAAGAATAAACATATTATATAACCATCATTCCAATATTTTCTTTTGCATTGTTTTGCCTTAGTCAACAAATATTTTCTAACAATCAATATTAAAAGATTTTTATAATTGCACCCTTAAAGTACTACTACCAAGCAAGCTTAACAAATCACAGCTAATATTAGGTTTTTTTTTTAAAAAGTAAATTTGATTGAAAACAAATTATTATCACTTGACCATTTAACTAGTAGATGCTTGTAATTTTGCCCTATAGCAATGGAGGGAGAGATTTCTTTATTACTAAATTCTTAAATTCAAACTGGGAATCTTTTGGACTACTATAAATAAAACCAAATAAACAAACAACAAATAACAACATGTTGAAATGGTGATTAAAGAATGAATATTTGCATCCAGGTTTTCCTAAATAAAAAAATCTAGGACACAGCAACCATTCTGACAAAAACTCAATTATCTCAAATAATATGGAGAAAAGGGCCCAGAAATAACCATTAAAGCAACTGTTACCTCCTCAAAATTGAGCTTTTATAAAGTAGTCATCATCTTGAGTAGTACTTGGATGTAAACTAGGAACAAGACATAATGGAGATAGGGGAAGGATAAGGGGAAGAAAAGACACTTGCACAAGTCACTAACATTTATAGGAATTTTCATCTCTTAGAGATAATATCTGTCTTGGAGGAATTGTTTTTCAGATCTTAAAGCTTACACTTTTCTATTTTTCTCTGAGGAGAATTGTGTTTTTGTTTTATAGTAATTTTTCTATTTTTTAAGAAGAAAAACAATTTACCCCAAACAGACATTTATGGGAATGATGATTCTACATGTTATTTTTTCCCTCTCAACTTCTTTTGTTATTGGAAATAGCTGTATAAGTTTTTGACCTTAAAAATCAATTTTTTTTTACTGCATCCCATTACCTTGTAATATTTTTCTATTCTTGTGATATTTTTCTATTCTTGTAATAAGAAAAGCTTCTCTTGCTTGGGCAAATGCATTCATTTTAAGGTCAAATATCTTAGCAGCCCAAGGGTATATAATATGTTTCTGTTAATCATTCTTGACATTCTGCAGTAGTATTCAGAGTTCAGTCCAGAAGCCAACTAAATAAACATGGCTTTAAGACTAAAGAACTATCTAAAACATATCAAGTACTATTTCTGTCAGTTTTGTCTTGAGTGACATAGCATTTCTTGTCATGAACCCAAAAATCGACTGAGAGAGTTTTACCATTTGAGGTGATTGTAGAAAGAAAAAGTGTACTATAAATGCCGTTCATGTTAGAAAAATACCCACCTCCCTGTATTTAGTTGTTTGTTTTTAGTGCTCACTACACAATGGTTACTGTTTTAATGTTCAATTTGAAATGAATATTTTGGATACAGTAGTGCATTAGCAAGGCTTAGGCTGTAAGGGTATGAACACCAGGTTCACTGTAATTAAGAAGCAGCCTATTCAACACTAAGACAGTAATGTCATCCCATCTGCCAAACCCTGCATTAGCTGGCACTATGCCTCTTGCCTGCTGCTGCTTCTGTTACCCACCTGATCCTTGGAGACCTCCTTTGATGGAGCATTTATGCCAAGCTCTTCCAGAGGATAGACAATCTGTCGTCTTGGTCGCACGGGAACCAAGTAATGAAGGGCAGATGTCAGGGAATGGGCATAGGGATTCTGAAACTGAAAGACAGCAATCTATATTTTAGCAGGGAGAATGTCAGAACAGTGCATCACAGATGTCGGGTATATGGCTTACAGTTAGAAAATTCTTAACACAGTTGGCCAAATCCAAGAGAAAAATCAGCAAATAAACAAACATACTCTTAGAGCAGAGGAATGAATTACAGATAATGCCTGACACTAATGAAGATAATTATGAGAGTAATTACATTACTATCTCTGTGGGAATGACAGATAAACAAGTGGTTTGGTTTATGGGATTTTTCAGTACAAGTATTTTCCCCAGGAGAATATTCTTCTCCATAGTGATCATGAATCAGCTTGATTTGACCTCATTAAGCTATGTTATCTGCTTACTGTTAACCTTTGCTTGTTTGGCAAAAGATGCTTTAAGAAAACACATAGACCAAAATGTCATCCAAGTGAGCTACTTAAAATGAACCTAAAATATCCCTCCTGTTGCAAAGCATGTATTTCTAAATATCTTCAACTGAATCTTTCTGAAGGAAATAAACTATAGGAAATGAAATAATAAAATGCAAGGTGTGGGGAGGGATGCATTATCTCAATTTGACATACATTAATGTTATACTACAAGTAGAATTACTGTTTCATGAAATCCATTCTGACAAATAGTGCTTTGATGAGAAAGCACTAAAATATTAATTTAGCATTTATTATTAAGAGCTATTAGTATAAATCAATGGTGGAAGAATTGGGAGTAGGAGGAAGTAACCACTTCATTTTAGAATTTCTGAAAGTAAAGGAGAAGAAAATTAGACATAGCCTAATGTGTTCTAGATTTTTAGAGAATAGATTTCAAAGATTTCATCAAAAAGAGAGGATTTTATGGATGGAATTCAATAAAAGTCAGTTAGAAGAGATGGTAAGTTCTCAAGAAGGAAATTAAGCCAAAAAAGAAAACAATTTTAAAGAACGAAAGAGGAATTGTCTAAAGAAATCAGTGCAGATTGTTGATTAGAGAAATGCAAATTAAAATAACTCTGAGGTACCACTTCACACTTCTCAGATTGGCTAAGATGACAGGAAAAGATAGTAATGAAGGGATATGAGGGAACTTTGTGATACTAATGCATTGCTGGTGGAATTGTGAACTGATTCAACCATTTTAGAGAGCAATTTGGAACTATGCCCAAAGGGCTATCAAATGTGCATGCCCTTTGACCTAGCAGTGTCTCATCTGTATCCCAAAGAGATCTTAAAAGAGGGAAAAGGATCCACATATATGAAAATGTTTGTAGCAGCCCTTTTTGTGGTGGCAAGGAACTGGAAATTGAGTGAATGCTTCTCAGTTTGAGGAATGACTAAGTTATGGTGTATGAATATTATGGAATATTATTGTTCTATAAGAAATGATGAGCAGTATATCCCAAAGAAATCATAAAAGAAGGAAAGGGCCCCACAGGTGCAAGAATGTTTGTGGCAGCTCTTTTTCTAGTGGCTAGAAACTGGAAACTGAATGGATGCCCATCAATTGGAGAGTGGCTGAATAAATTATGGCATATGAATGTTATGGAATATTATTGCTCTGTAAGAAACGACTAGCAGGATGATTTCAGAGAGGCCTGGAGAGACTTGCATGAACTGATGTTCAGTGAAGTGAGCAGAACCAGGAGATCATTATTCATGGCAACAACAATACTATATGAGGATCAGTTCTGATGGACATGACTCTCTTCAATAATGAAATGTTTCAAACTACTTCCAATTGTTCAGTGAAGAGAGCCATATACACCCAGAGAGAGGGATGTGAAATGTGGACCACAACATAACATTTTCATGTTCTCTATTGATGTTTGCTTGCATTGTATTTCCTTTATCGGATTATTCTTTCTTGTAGATATGATTTCTCCTGCGCAAAAAATGATGTGTGGCAATAACTATACATATATTCGATTTAAGTATTCTAACATAATTATCATGTAGTGGATATCCTCCATCTAGGGGAGGGGTGGGGAGTAGGGAGGAAAATTTGTAACAGAAAGCTTTGTAAGGGTTAATTTTTAGGAATTACCCATACATATGTTTTGCAAATAAAAAGTATTAATAAAAAAAGAAAAAGAAATGATGAGCAGGCTGATTTCAGAAAGGGTTATCATGAACTAATGCTAAATGAGGTGAGCAGAACCAAGAGAACATTGTACACAGCAACAAGAAGATTACATGATAACCAGCTGTGATGGAGTTGGCTCTTTTCAACAATGAGGTAAGTCAAGGCAATCCAACAGACTTGAGATGAAAAGTGCCATCCACATTCAGAGAGAGAACTGTGGAGAGTGAATGTGTATCAAAGCATACTATTTTTACCTTGTTTTTTTTGCTTGTTTTTTTTTCCTTTCTTGTGTTTTTTTTTCTTTTTTGATCTGATATTTTTGAGTGGCATGATAAATATGGGAATATGTTTAGAAGAATTGCACATGTTTAATCTATATCAGATTGTTTGCTATCGGGGGGGGAAGAAGAGGGAAGAGAGGGAGAAAAATTTGGAACACAAGGTTTTAAAGAGATGAATGTTGAAAATTATCTTTGCATGTATTTGGAAAAATAAAATACTATTTTTTAAAAAGCAAAAAAAATTAAATCAGTGGAGAGATATAAACACAGATACATACACGCATGCAGATATGCACATGAATGTTCTTAGGTGTTTGGTAAGATGAGCACTGGTGACTATCTACAGAAGGGCTCCAGGTTGGCCAAACTATCGTTGGAGCTGGCATTACACAAACAACTGCTAGAGTCTATACCATAGCATGTATCAGCCTGGATAGCTGAACATAATAACCAGCATTAGATGTAGCCATTCTACTCCAGTGGTAGCTGAGACTTATGATTTTTTGGAATAAAGCAGAAGAAACAAATAAAAAAGAAAGAAAAATAAGCATTGAAAAGATATGCCTTCTGCCACCATTTAACTTCATGCTATCAAGTAATGCTCCTATCTTTCTCATATATGTTTGTGGGTGTGGGTCTGGGTGTAGGTGTTCATATATATAAACACACATACACATATACATACATGCCTATTCATCTAGATCAGATGTGTCATGGCCATCTGGTGAAGCCTATAGACCATTACTCAGAATGTATTTAAAATACATTAAGTAAAATATAAAGGATTGTAAATGAAACTATATTGAAATACAATTATCATAATTTTTTAAAGTTCATAGACCCTAGGTTAAGGATCCCTGGACAATACATATTGGGTGGGGAAAACTAATAGCCCAGAGCTATAATTTCATTGGTGCATGGCAATGGTATCCAAACTATTTTGATCATGCACCCTTATCAGCAAACATTTTTTGAGTAATTCCCCCCTATAATATGTATATTATTTATGTGTATTTTATATTAAAAAATAAAAAATATTAAAGGATTAGATAAAGATGAAAGAATATGGACCACAGAGTCAGTATGGAATCATAGAGATTTATTGAGTAGAGTGACTATGTCACTACATGGTCAGCTCTGCATTTTAAGAAAATCATTTTGGCAGCTTTGGGGAAGGATAAATTAAAGAGGATAGAGATTTGAGACAGGAAACAAACAAAACAAGTAAGATGAGAGACTGAATTATGATGTGAGCAGACAAAGAGGACAAAGGAAAGAGATGTTTTAGTGATAGACAAATTTTGTCAACTTTGCATGAGGTGAGAGTGAGGGTGTGTGTGGAGCTAAGATGTTGCAAACCTAAGTGACTGGAAGGATGATGGGACCCTGGTCAATAATAGGAAAGTTTGGAAGAGGGATGAGTTTTTAAGAAAAAATAATGTAAAGAGATTTTAATTCTGTACAATTTGGTCTATCCCATCCAAAACTGGATGTAGAGCTTTTACTCAACAGTTAAGTGCCTTGGAATACAGAGCCCTCCTTCTAGAGAATTCCTGCAATATCCATGAAGGGACTGGGTGTGAAGAGGAGAATTTTTCAAGTGGCCCCTGTTCAGCTACTGTTGTGGATTTTTAGGTAGTTAAATTGTAATTATTCTGAGCTCTGAATTCAGGGCTTTGGGAATTTAAGAAGAGGAAGGAGTCAGATTAGGGGATTTTGAGGGATTAAGAGTAGGTATAATTATGTTAGAGACAAGTCACAAGATTGTCTACATGAGGAGGATAAGATTTAACCACACTTCCTATTTGTTTGAAGAGTCACACACTCCTTGGGGTGCTCATTTTTAAGACTACTAGTATAGAAAATTTGTGATGCTCCCAGTGAGGAAATTCCCTTCACCGATACAGATCTATAATTAGTCTGTGGAGAGTTGCCCAGAACACTGGGAGACTCAGGCAGTTTCACAAAGCTAATAGGTATCAGAAGAGGGCCTTGAATCCTGACTTTCATGATTCCCTATCCACTATTTCATGTGTCTGTCAAAGTAAGGTAGAATCACTGCTTTGGGTCAATGGGATAATGAAAACTGATGGTAGAGAAGAGGCAGAGCTTTTCAATTCATTTTGCTCCTTATTTATTTCTAGCCCCTACATCAGTGATGAGTTCCTCCCAGGGCTGTTATTTTGGTGAGAAGAGAAGCTGGCCATCCTTGGTAAGGGAATTTTTTCATTTCCTCTCCCAGAACTGCCCTTGCCTTTCCAGACTTCAGCTCTTTGTCTCAGCTGCCATCTCACCACCTGGATCCTCCCTCAGCATTTAGGGCTTTCTCACCCAGGAACATCCTTTTGGTATGCCAGCCCCCTTCTTCCACTGGTAAATTCCTCCTGGGAACTCCATTTTGGAAAGAAGCATAGTTCAGCCATCCTTCATTTCCTTCCTACTTCTACTTAAGAGTCTCCAGACTTCAACACATATCCCTAACCCTGGAGGAAAAGGATTTACCTTCTATCCTTCAAACCTTTTCAGTTCCCTTTTGTGTGTTTTTCCCCTCCATTAGATTGTAAACTCCTCAAGGACAGAAACCATTTTTTGCTTATATTTTTATCTACAATGATAACTAAGTTCAGGGTCTGGCATATAGGAAGCCCTTAATAAATGCTTATTGTTTCACTTTGCCTTTCTCTTACTTTATTCTAAAGATATAGTAGTTCTAAATGTATTTTTCTCTATTCCCAAGAAGAATGGCTACATCTATAGTTGCCTTTGATGATGTATATCATAGGCCACAGCCCTTATTTCTAACTCCAACAGTAACCCTGGCCATCTTTGGGTATCAGTGAGGTTATCTCCAGCACTGATCCTGGCACAAAACCAGCATCATAAAGAATCGGAAGCCTGCTCAATGGTCTCAGATACATGATGCTTACTAGTTGTATAACCCTAGACAAGTTACTAAACTCCAAATAGCACCAAAAAAAGGCTTGCTCAAGTGAACCTCTCACTTCTTAGGAGTTTCCAGGTTGGGTGGCCATGAGTCTTTGCTGATAGTCTCTAGTCTTAGATCCTTCCCTGCTAGAGGTTCTTTCACAGGAAAAGAAAAATATCCTTTGTAACAGAAGAAAAAGTTCAAACACCAGATATCTAAGTAAGAGAACACTAAGTGGGATGTTTGTCACTAGAGTCAGGGGAACTACCTCACCAATAATAAATTTGTAAATTAATAATCATCATAATAATAATAGCTAGCAGGTATATTGAGATTACAGATCAAATTTTCAGATGACAGAGAACTAGGAAGTGTTGTTGGAATGCTAGGCAACAGGCTAAGAATACAAAAAAGAGCTTTACAAGTTAGGACATTGGGTCAAACCTGTTTAAATGAAATTTAAAAGGGACAAAAGAAAACTTTTTGATGAACTTCACAAGGAGACATGCCTAGATAGTGATTCATCTGGAAAAAATCCTGAGGTTTAGTGAACTGCCAGTGTTACATGTGAACTACAAGTTCATTTTGAGTAGATAGTGTGAGAATAAGAGACCTAAAGCAATCTGAAAGTATTGTCCAAACTAGGGAGGGAACAACTCAGAGGTCAGGTCAAGGCGGGAGTATCATGTACAGATAGGATGCTACTTCTTAGGAATGTTCAGAAAAGGGAAGTAAGGATAGGGAAAGAACTCAAGCTCATGTCACATCAGGGTCACTTTAAGGAAGTGGAGCTGTCTATTCTGAAGAAGAGAATGCTCATGGGGAAAATAATTGCTTTCTTCAAATATCTGAAGCTCTGTCACACTGAAGAGGAATTCAATTTACTCTGCTTTGCTCCAGGGGGCAGAACTGGGAGTGATAGGTGAAAAAAATGGAAAGAAATAAATTTAGATGTAAAGTAAGGAAGAACTTCCTAAAAATTCGACTCTCAGGTGATATTAGGATCCCTATCCTGTAAGACTGCAAGCAAAATTTGGAAGATAACTCAAAAGATATTGTTTAGGTAATTCTAGGTTAGTTATAGGTTGGACTTGATGGCTTTTAGGGTCTTTTCCAACTTGGATCCTGTGATTTCTATTTCTTTCACATTTCTTCAATGTCAGAGAATTCTAAGAAATGATCTTCAGGGGGCAGCTAGGTGGCGCAGTGGATAGACCACCAGCCCTGAAGTCAGGAAGACCTGAGTTCAAATCGGATCTCAGACACTTAACATTCCCTAGCTGTGTGACTGTGGGCAAGTCACTTAACCCCAATTGCCTCAGCAAAAAAAAAAAAAAAAAAGAAATGATCTCCAGAAATTTCTAATCATTTAATCCTAAAAATTTAAGTTAAAACAATAAATAGGTAAAAAAAAAACAAAACAACACAAAACAAAAACAAAAACAAAAAACCAACCCAATGAAGTATTTGTTTAATGTACGCTCTGGAGAATTGCATTTATTTCACAAATATTTCAAATATTATATTCCTAATTTGCTTTAAAAAAAACCTAGTAATGCTGAATGTAGTTAAATAGACTGTAGTCAGCATGAGGCTTTCTAACTGAATTTCTTAAATATAAAGCACTTCAAGTTTCACAACACTGTGCTGAAGGACAACCCAAAAATTTCTTTTTTTAATAATAGTGACTAAATTTTCCAAAGATTGCACCTAACTTTGTATAATATAATAAAATGTGGATGAAAACATCCAGATAATTCAAGTACAATAGATCAAAATGACCTTGCTTTGATTACTTGAATATTTTAAAAAGATTAATTTGTTGTTTTTGTCTGAGTTAACTCAACAATTATCTCCAACACACTAGCATAAAAAATGAACAATAAACATTTATCAAAACTCATACCTATGTTATATATGTGTATATGATTAGTTTTAAAGGGCTCTTAATTCTGTATTTTAATATACATATACAAATATTAAATGAGTATCCAAAATACTACTTTTCTTATTATTAATAATGGATATACAACCTGCAGGTAACACTGTGAATAAAATGAAGAGTTTGGTATTACATCCTGAAAGATACCAAACTTGTATTAAAGAAGGAAGTTTCCTTCTTTTAAAAGAAGGAAAATTTTATGGTCCAGGATTCCTGGTCTCCCCAAATTAAAATATGGGTTCTTTGGATATTCTTGGAATGATTTTCATTTCCATGATCAGGAGAAATAACCCAATTGTCATTTCTAGCTCACAGAAAAAATCTTTCCCTATTGCACATTTTTCCCTTTTTCATTACCCCTCAAAACAAACAAATAAATCTATTCATAGGTAATAAACACTGTCAAAATCCTTGTTATATTCATGTATTTGTACACTTTTACAAATAATCAAACCTCTAGAGTTTGACATATCACCTTGTAAAGTGATCACCTTTACAGAAACCCATATTAACCATAAGAGGAGGGGCATATATTAATATATGTGGTGTATGTGTAATATACCATATATATTACATACACACACATATATACAATATATATTTCACATATGCACCTATATAAGCATATATGTATATATATATATATTCATTGGAGTTTTTTATATTGTCACAAAGGTTGGAGTTTAGGAAACTTTTTCAGTATATTAGGCATACAAAAATAGTTATTTTGGAACAACTTAATGCTGTTAGGAAAAAAATGACTGTGATTTTGGTGTTGCTCAAATATACCTTGAGAAACAATATGAAATTCTGGCACCAATCTCCATATAGTTTTTGATCTATGCTTTGTCTATGTATAACCTATCATTTGTTGTAATTGCTTTAATAATCATTTTACAATTAAAAATATTTTTAGTGTTAAAAAGGTGTCAAAATAAGGGCAAAACTTTTTAAATTTTAATGAATATACAAGGGGCAGAAAGTGAATTGAGGAGGAAAGAAAGGATATCAGGAGTAAAGAACATGGAATATGTTGGGAAATAGATCCACCAAAAATTGAATAAAGCCACAGCAGATTTCTTTTACCTTGCCTTCCCTGGATTGTGGGTAAATTAGATAGTAGAGGCAGGATTTAAAGCTTAAGCGCAGTATCTCCTTCAGAAAATATTTTGTATAATGCTGGAATATGGGATTTAAAACAAAATGGTGCATGTGTCCATGTTCTTCTCGTTGGTGATGACTGTAGTAAATAAAATCTTCAATGTTATAATGTGAACGTATGTAGTCGATATCCTAGAAAACAGAAGGAAAAAAGAAGCAATCTTTTAAGCATATTGTATATATAAACTACTTTTCTGTGGCAAATAAGTATCCAGCACTTGTTTCTATGCTTTGGTCTATCTTAATTCCCAAAGTCAGAAAACTGGTTCTCTCTTTCTTGACCCAATGTTTAATTTTTTTAAATAATAAAATTAAATTAAAAGCATATTTTCTATATTTGTGTTCTCCCTTGAGGATATCTGGCCATTTGCTAAATTATTACAACAATGTTTGGCATAGAGATAAACAGCTCATTTCTTCAATTCTTAGCCAGATAGGGAGAGATTCATCACTAAATGATGGACCCTAAAGGATAAAGTTTTTTAAATGTGAAAAACCAATAATACTGAAGTATTATGATTTATTAAAAGTTACAAAATTTCAATCAGGCAAGACGTACATATGTTTCATCAAAGACTAAGCACATATAATCTTCAGGGACTGGAATAAGAAGGCATTGAAATGATCTAGATAAGTTTCTAAGAAAACTAACTTTCAGGAAATCACTTCAGTCAGAACCAAAACAACAACAACAAAAACCAATTCAAACATTATTTCATGGAAACATTTTATCAAATGTTTCTGAAAAATTCTGTTAAATTATCTGTAGGTATTTACTTTTATATAGAGGAGCAATATGGCATAATGGATAGAGAACTGGCTTCTGCATCAGAAGGCCTGATTTCAATTCTGGTTTCTGACACATATAGGCAGCTACATAAAACTGTAACTTGCAGTATAGTTGTTGATCTGTAAAGGTTTAAGTTTTCTTATCCTATGAAATCATAGGTCTGGAAAAAACAAATACAGGAATACCTCATTTTACTGTACTTCATTTTATTGCACTTCACAGATAATTGCATCTTTTTGGTACAAATTGAAGGTTTGTGGCAACCTCATGTCAGCAAAACTATCAACACTATTTTTCCAACAGCAATTGCTCACAGCATATATTTGTGTTGCAATTTAATAATTCTTGTAATATTTCAAACTTTTTCATTATTATTTCATCTGTTAGGATGATCTGTGATCAGTGATCTTTGATGTTACTATTGCAATTGTTTTGGAGAGCTATGAACCATCCATAGAAGGAGGCAAACGATCAATAAATGTGTATTCTGACTGCTCCACCTACCACCTGTTCCCTGTCTCTCTCCCTCTCCTCTAACCTCCCTATTCCCTTAGACTCAGCAACACTGAAATTAGGCCAATTAATAACCCTACAATGACCTTTAAGTGTTCAAGTGAAAAGAAGAGTTCATCAATGCAGTAAATTTCACTGTTGTCTTATTTTAAGAAATTGCTACAGCCACCTCAACCTACAGCAACCCTGATCAGTCAGCACCCAGCAACACCAAAGCAAAACCCTCCACCAGCCAAAAGGTAATGATTTTGAAAGTTCAGGTGATGGTTGGCATTTTTAGCAATAAAGTATTTTTAATTAAGGCATGTGCATTTTTTAAAGACACAATGCTATTGCACACTTGATAGGCTACAGTATAAACATAATTTTTATATGCATTGGGAAACCAAAATATTCATGTGGCTCACTTTATTGCAATATTCGCTTTATTACAGTGGTCTGGAGCTCCCACAATATCTCCAAAGTATGTCTATATATACTAGTCCTATTGAATTCCTGGTTAGGAAACTCCACCTGCCAAAGCAGATCAGCACTTCCTGGGCAACTTCTATTCTCAAAGACCAGGGCAATGAATGATCAAGAGACTTGACCAGAATTGCACAGTCTGTATGTATTATGTTGAGGACTTGAAGGAAGGGCTTTCTGATCCCCAGACCAGCCTACCGAGTGCAACTACTGCACTCAGTCTCACCCGTCTGTCTCTGTCTCTTTGGATCTTTGTGTACAGATACATGCATGACTGATATCCATATATATGCAGAGGTTATTCTCATCCTCAAACTTTTTTTTAACCTTTCTAAATTAGACATCAGTTGAGAATCTTTGATAATGCTTTATAGACTTTCAGCTGAAATGTGAATTTGTTATGACTAGTCAGAATCTGTACATATTTTCAGAAAATACTTGGTATGTCCTTCAGCACATCCACCTCCACTAAAGTCCTACTCTGATATCTTGTCGTGGACTGGAAGCAATCTGGCTCCTTGAAGGCGGTGTCTGGAGAAAGCAAGCTCTGGCAGGTTCTCCCAAGCCAGAAAGACTCTTGGGCAGGGACCTGATAATGACTAGCTGGCCTGGGAGAAGATTGCAATCCCTTTGGTCAGAGAGGGGTGAATTTGGAGGCCATAGCAACACCCCTAAGTGATGGAGTTACAACCTGCATTATTTGAGCCAGTACCCACACGACAAAATCCCAAATCCTTCAGGTATGTACAACCAATTAGCCTTGTTTTGATTGGCCTATTCTGATCCTTTTCCTTTGTCTCCTTTTATCTAGTCTTTTCATCAAGCCTTTTCTGAAATCACTGGGAACTAGGGACTCATCTATATTAATTGTGCTAAGGAAAACAAGGTAACGGTTCAACAACCATGTATATAGTTCTCTTTGCCAGCACTGCACTCGCTCAGACAGGAGGCAAATGTGCTGTGTTTTCATTATGTGTTTGACTTGTTCCATTGGCATGTATAACTGACAAGCCCGAAATACAGAGAAAAGGTGTGAGGGAATGTGAGATGGAATGTTAATTGCAAAGAATCTACCTGTATTTCTTCATACCAATGTGCACATATCATTTTAATCACTTGGCTATTCTTCTGTTAAGAACTTTTTATTATTTCCTTTTTTATATATATAAAGCTTTTTATTTACAAAACATATGAGTGATTTTTCTACATTGACCTTTGCAAAAACTTTTTTTTCCCAAGCTTTTCCCCTCCTTGCCCCCACCCCCCACCCCTAGATAACAGGTAATCTAATACATGCTAAATAGGATAAATTATATGACAAATACAATACATGTATACATATCTATACAGTTATCTTACTGCATAAGAAACATCAGATCTTTTTATTATTTCCTATAGTTCAATCTTTTTAAACCTAACTAAAAAGGCAAAGGGGTTAAAGAATGCAAGCAAACTAAATTATTATATATTCAGGAGGGATAACCCTGCATAAAAATATAAAGTTTCCTGGGTATTCTTGTCAGCACCCTTAGCCTTCCCATTCCTATGGGGTATTGGACACTGCCCCACTTTGCTGCAGTCTAGATCCAGTTCAGACAAGACACATTTTTTGTCTACTTCAATACCAGGCTCCACCTTTTTTTTCAAACCACAAAATATATTTTTAAGCATTTTTGATTGAAATTTGTTAGAGGATTGGGACTAACACAACTTATTTTTTAAGTTAAAAAAAGATTAGAAGTTTACTCAATTGATAAACAAACTGGACAAAAACAAACAATAATTTATATACCTAATAAATGGAGATCTAATCACATTAAACCTAAAATAAAACTAGGAAAGGTAAAATCTTATGCTAATTCATGTCTAAAAAAATAATAATCAAGCAAATTAATAAAATTTTAAAAATACTTACCATTTCATCTCTGATAATCGAAACCCCAACTATCTGATTTAAAACTTCAGCAACAAATGTCTGTACTTTTGTCCCATCCTAAAAAAATGAAACAATGGGTTGTTTTTACATTTTTAATTATTATTAGTTAATAATAAATTATTTTAATTCCTGCAAAGCTTTAACTAGTAATAATCTTGGACTTAGACCAAAATAGTTTGTTTAAAATTCTATTAGGGGAGGGGAGTGGGAAGCTAGAAGAAAGATTTGACTATTATAAATACTGATTAGACACCTTTGTAAAAAAGATAGCACCATATATGATGCTTTCTTTTTAAAATATTTAAGAGAAATAAAAAACTTTATAGAGAGATTAGCCAAGCTTACATTTCTCTACCTAGTATAAACTTTTCTTCAGTGCTATGCAAAAAAGGGACTTGCTAAAAGAATAGTGCATTAAAAATATATATTTATTAGAAAGCAAGAAGCTTCAGTTTAAACCCTTCTTCCTTTCTCTAATTCAAAATGACTAATTTCTCTCACTCTCAGCTGTTTCATCATCTGTAAAATGCAGATATTGCCTTACTTCTGCATAACTTCAAAGGTATGGATTAGATGACTTGGTCAAGTCTTTTTCATAATATTGAAGTCTTTGACACTGACTTATTATAATGTGAACATAAAGAGACAAAAAGGTTTTGCATTGGACAGCTATATCCTTTTTTTGTTTTTTTTTATTTTTTTATTTATAAATATTTTTATTTTTCCAATTACATGTAAAGATAGTTTTTAACATTCATTTTTGTAAGATTTTGAATTTCAAATTTTTTCTTCCTCCCTTCCTTACTTCCCCACCTCCCCAAGACAGCAAGCAATCTGATATGTTATACATGTACAATCATTTTAAACATTTCTCTATTAGTCATATTGTGAAAGAAAAATCAGAACAAAAAAGGGAAAACCATGAACAAAAAAAACCAAACAAACAAAAATAAAAGGTGAAAATAGTATGCTTCAATTTACGTTCAGTCTTCATAGTTCTCTCTCTTGGAAGTGAATGGCATTTTTCACCCTGAGTCTCTTAGAAATGTCTTGGTCACTATATTGTTGAGAAGAGCTAAATCTATCAAAGTTGATCATCACATAATCTTGCTGTTACTGTGTATAATGATCTCCTGGTTCTGCTCACTTCATTCACCATCAGTTCATGTAAGTCTTTCCAGGCATTTATGAAATCAACCTGCTCATTATTTCTTATAGAACAATAATATTCCATTACATTTATATACTATAACCCATTCAGCCATTCCTCAATTGAAGAACAACCCCTCAATTTCCAGTTCTTCGCCACTACAGAAAAAAGCTGGTACAAACATTTTTACACTTATGAGTCCTTTTCCCTCTTTTATGATCTCTTTTGGATACAAACCTAGTAGTGACGCTGCTGGATCCAAGTGTATGCACAGTTTTATAACCTTTGGGCATAGTTCCAAATTGTTCTCCAGAATGGCTAGATCAGTTTACAACTGAACCCACAATACATTACTGTCTGCTAATTTGTGTACTTACTGGATCTCTTCGTGCTGTATTGTATTTTTCAAAATCTTCTAGTATGCTTTGACTCAGATTAAGTGTTTTGATGAGATTTTCAACAGCAGGTACATCATTGGTAGTTGCTAGCCTTATATTAATTGACCTAGTCAAAGACATAAAGGATAAAGTTTTTAAAACATTCTTTAAAAGAATAAAGAAAATGTCTATTTCCTAAGGATTTTCTTTAGCCTTTAATTTTTTAAATTTGTAATCACAACATATGAGATAAGAAAGTTCAGATCATAGCTAACCTTTTATATTCACATACAATGATCTCAAAGTTTCAATTTAGAATGATAAAAATTGTTAGTTTGGACTTTATTTTACTATATAATAAATTGAATCAAAATCCTGCTAAGGCCTGGTAATGAGGTAAGCTCTTGGGAGTCATACTAATTTTTTCTGGTTATAGTTTCTAGATAACATTACTCAGCACTATTGATACACATAAATTTTGTAATTAGTCAGGTTTTAACCATGCTGAATTTTAATGGTAATATATCTTCCATAATATCTCATTGTGGCATAAAAGTAATCCAAGTTTCATGAAAATTATAAGTGGTGAATAAGTTCTGGCATTTTTAACAACCTGGAAAAGTTATGTCTAGCTCAAACAATGTATCCTGTATTTATCCTAAGTTCAAAGAGAGATTCACCATTGGAGACAAGGTGTGTGTGTGTGTGTGTGTGTAGATTTTTCTTAACCACAAAAAATTCTTGGGAGATTGTGATCTGAATCCTCATTGGAAATACCCACACAAGATGAAATCATAAACTCTTGAAGAAGTTTCATTGTATGCTTAAAAGTTTTAAATATAATGATGCATTTTGTCAAGAAAATACATTTATCTATTATTGTCTGGTAAGAATACTATCTATCAATATCATCCTTACAACTTGTAAAATACAGTTAAGAACTTAGTTCTGATTTTCTGCATAACAAAGGACCAAAGATAAAACTGTCATCAGATCATTTTTAAATACCAAGATAAGCCCATCACATTGATAAAACATAATTGCTCCTTCAGAATCTGATTCAGAGACTTTAACCAAATTTTGGTGAATAAAACAACAATATAAATCTATCTTAATTCCCTATTTCATAATTAAGACCAACTAAGACTCTTTTGACTAATTTGCATATTTTCTTTAATGCATAGAACTTTTTATATGCACATGTATTATATGTTAACATATTCAAATCAATGAGAAAATACAAAGTAATTTTGAAGCATTCATCTTAATTGCATTGTCAAATCAGCTATAATTAGGGTCCAAATATATTTAGTAACAGTGTGACCTGCTTTCTTTTGCAGTGTAGATAAGGTTTTGGAATTTAAAATTCATTAATTCATTCATTCATCACGTATTTATTGGGTACCTCCTAAGTATATCATCATTTTTCACATGATATAAGATCCAGAAGAAATACATACTAAGAATCTTGCCTTCCAGAAGGTTACAATCTAGTTGTGAATGCATGAGGCAATTAAGTAAAAATTTAGAAAGTAACTGCCAAAATGAATGCTATAAGCAGTAAATAATCCAAAAAATTAAAGAACTGTTAAAAACTTTAGCAATTTGAAAAAGAAGTCCAAATCAGTAGAATAGGGGCACCTGTATTGTGCGAGTGTGTGTATGCCTTCTGACAGATAGGCAATGTACTCAAGAGAAATGCTTAAAAGTTGATTATGAATTTCATTTAACTTATGCAACTTAGAGCGAATTATCCTTTCTGAGGCACAGTTCCTTCATCTCTAAAATGGGATGCTATAACTGGAAAGACAGAGATTCAAACCTGGGTCATTAATTCTAGACCCACTACACCTTTCAGTGTATCATAATGAAATCTTTTACCGCATTTAACGTAAAAACTTGTTGATACTTGAATTTTACCAAAAAGTTGCTAAGAAGTTGAATAAATTCTGTTATTGCAAAATAATCTATTTGTTTATAATTTCCCTTCTTAGAAAATAAAGATTTCTTATCTAATTTAAGAACTGTCTTTTAAATATGTTAACTGGTTCTAATTTACTATGGGTATATCATAGAGAAGAAATAGAATTAGCAAGTTCTGAGAGTTCATCAAAGAAAGTTAACCAAGAAGAAATCTTAAGCTATTTAATATCCCTCATTTAAGGGAAAAGATTATCCTGCTTATAGTTTACATGATGTGCCAAGAATCCATTCCTTTATAATTATCTTTTGACATAGTGCCAAGGATTCATAATCTTATTATTTATTTTCAAACAGGTAGTTTTGTTCCTACTTCATAGATTCTTAAATGTTCTACAAAAATAATGGGCTAGAAATACTGGAAAATATATTTGTGATTCCACTTTTAGACCATTTTGTCTTTTCATTACTCTTCCCTGGGAGTATTAAATTAACATAAGATGAAAATTTTATGATGAAAAAAGATACCCATATTCCAAAAGCTTAGAGCCAAAGTTTTCAGAGAAGGAAGGAAGGAAGGAAAGAAGGAAGGAAGGAAGGAGGAGGAAATAGAGGAGAAGGAGGAAGAAGAAGAAAGAAGAACAACAACAACAAAAAGAAGCAGCAGCAACAGCAAACTTAGTTCTGGGTAGGGGGAGAGATAATAGTAAAGAAGGAAATAATTGAGATTAGAACAGAAAGAGAAAGCATTTTACTCTAAGTATAATAATACCAAGTCAATAAATCTGATTTTTTTGCAGAGTGGAGGAAAGATACAAGTTGACTTAATTAAGATTTAATGGAGTATGATCATATAGATAGGTAATAGAGATACATAAAGATATAGCATAGCATCTATATTTATTTCATTTACTTCATATTCTCCTACATGTCTATATCCACATATTTTAATGCAAAGTTAGATGTTTGTGTGCCCTCTATCTATCTATCCATCTATCCATCTATCTATATATCTAGTACATAATAGTTGCTATGTTGGAGCTTCAAAGAATTGATACATATGTTTTTTCTCTGCTTTTGATAAAAAAAAATAATGGCAAATGGATTAGGAAAGAAAAAAGAAAAGGGAATTAAAAAGTAGTGTTTCTTTCAGTAGGATAAAGAGGATTCGACAGTGAGTGAAAACCTTTGAATCTACTTGGGTTTTTCTTCCTTAATTATTCAGAGTACATGTAATGACAGAGCTTCTGGTAGGCTATTGGCCTATGACCAATGAATGGCTGAGGAAGAATTGAGTATACATGGACAAGGAGTGATCTGACCCTCTATTGGGTTCTTTTGCTTCTTTTCTTTCTGGTAGCAGGTGAAGAAAAATTATTGAGAGCTGCTGGGTAAAGGGAAGGATGATTGCCTATGATGCTCCCATTCCAGTTTCCATGTCTGTGAGCACATCACCTCTGTTTCTTTTGTGCTTATTTTTTCCTGATATTATTGGGGAAGAGAAGAGAATTCTCTTATTAAATACCCCTACCATGCGCAGGCATTATGATAAACACTTTACATTGAGTGTAATGAGGTTCTCATTTGAACTTCACAGCAGCCTAGTATTGTCCTGTTTGATCCTCACAACAATTAGGTCCATGAGTATTCAAAGAGGGTAATGTTCAGGTGCATGGGAGATCCATTAGAGCTCTGAAAAGCTCTGAGTTTGTAACAGATTCCATTTGTGATAGTGGCAAGTAATAGTCCTCCTCAGGACAGTAGCATCTTCTATGTCATAACCTCTCATAATGGAGGGAAATGTTGGCTATGGAATCTAGAAAAGCACTGATTCACCAAGCTAAGTAAAATGCTACATCTAAAGGGAATCTTGTGACGATTCCAAACAAGGAAACAAAAAGACTTCTGTGTCCAGGAATCAGGTGGTATTTCTTAGTCACATATTTTTTTATAAAATACATACCTCACTGCTATTGTACTTTCAGCTTGAGACAACTCTCCTCTGGAACATCTGTAAGTGTAAATGGAAAGAGTGCCCCAGTATTGGGGGAGTGGGGAATTGTTTTCTAACTACAAAACCCTGAAGATAGTGGTACTCAGTCACTCTCTGGGAATCCAATCTACCAATGGGAGTTAGAACAGTTAAATCCAAAAGTAGTTCTATAGTAAAAATGTATCAATAGGTGGATTTCCTAATTGTTTTTATGTAGAAGAAAATATTGAAATCACTCTTTCTCTCATCTTAGAAAGTAAAAAGTAAACAGATTCCTGATTTAAATAACTTTCCTTGAATAGGATTATAAAAAACACATTTTTAAAAGTATAGGAACCAGTTTATCACCCTGAAAAACAATGCAAGGAAATTTCCAGAATTTAAAATGAAAGCCTAAATCCATAATAAATTCATCATTTAGAGTGGAACTGGAAGGTGTATGAAATACGAAAATGTTACCAGTAACTATAGAAAGCTTATTATATGTCTTAGCTACAGAAAACCCCTTGGGAAATATAATGACTATAAAACAAAGCACTAATTATGTTCATCTTCAAGATCTGGAATCCTTAATTAAAATGAAATTGATTTTAAAAAAACTATGTTAGAGTTAATGCTCATTATCTGTTGTTCCAGTGACTATCTTTTCAATCAATCATATTCTCAGAAAAATTACAAAATATAGGTGTATTAATTAAGGGTTCATGAAACGTTTCATTGAATCTTTATAGGTAGATGTCTAAGACTGAAAAGATATCTCTATATGTTCAGTGAATAAACATTTATTAAGTACTTAGTATTTGGCAGGAAATGTGCTAAACACTGGGCATAGTCCCCGTTCTCAAACAACCCACATTCTAAAGAGAAACATGCAAAGTTCTGTGTATGATGTGTGTGTGTTTGTGTGTGTGTGTGTGTGTGTGTGTGTGTGTGTGTATTACCAATCTGAAGTCATCACAGAGGAAAAGCATTAATAGTGGTAATGAGAGGAACCTTATTGCAGAAAGTAGTATTTGAGATATGTTTTGAAGGAGCCAAGAAGGCAGGAGAGAGAGATGAGGAAGGAGAGAATTCTAAAAATAAGGGACAGCCAATGAAAAGGCATGAAGTTAAGAGATAGTTTCCTATGAGAGGACAGCTAGCATTTGTTAAGCACCGACTGCGTGCCAGGTAAATTCATTAGGTGCTGAGGATACCAAGGCCAAAAACACTCCTTGTTTCTCATGGAGCGCATGGTCTAAAGCTGTAGACAACATGAAAACTATGTAAAAACAAGGTACATAATCTCAGAAGAAAGGTTTTAAGATTAAAGATGACTAGGAAAGGCTTGCAGAAGGTAAGACTCTCATTCTTTAATTGATAGTCAAAAGGTATGAACAGGCAGTTTTTAGATGAAGAAATTAATGCTAACTGTAATGATATGAAAAAAATCTCTAAATCACTATTGACTAGAGGAATGCAAATTATAACAACTCTGAGGTACTACCTCATATCTATTAGATTAGTTAATATGATAGAAAAGGAAAATGATAAATATTGGAGAAGATAATACATTGTTGGTAGAATTATAAACTGATCTAACCTTTCTATAGAGCAATTTGGAATTATGCCAAAAGGACTTTAAAACTGCATAGCTCTTAATCCAGCTATAGCACTACTAGGGCTATATCCCAAAGAGATCATAAAAAGGGGGGAAAAGGACCCACATATTAAAAAATATTTATAGCAGTTCTGTTTGTGGTAGCAAAGAACTGGAAATTGAATGGATTCCCATCAATTGTGGTATATAAATTTAATGAAATAATATTGTGTTGTAAGAAATGATGAGCAGGCAGATTTCAGAAAAACCTGGAAAGACTTATATGAACTGACATTAAATGAAGTGAGGAGAACCAGGAAAATGCTGTACAAAGTAATAGAAACATTATACAATGATCAACTATGATAAACTTAGCTCTTCTCAACAATATAATGATCCAAGAGTATTCCAAAAGACTTGTGATGGAAAATGCATAGTATTTTCATCTTTTTTTTGTTTTTTGTTTTTTCTTTCTCCTAATTTTTCCCTTTTGTTCTGCTGCTTCTTTCACAATATGTGGAAATATTTTTTAAGTGATTGTATATGTATAACCTACATCATAGTACTTGATGTTTTAAGGAGGGAGAGGAAAGGAAGGAGAGAGCAAAATTTGGCATTCAAAATCTTATAAAAATGAATACTATTTTTATATGTAATTGGAAAAAATAAAATGCTAATAAGTGGGGGAAAGAAGATAGGACACTGAAATGTGAAGGAAGGGAGAAGAATTAGGAGGCAAAGGAGAGGAGAAAAACTACTCCAGACATGGAGTTGGGAAATGGAATATCCTAGGTAAGAAACAATAAAAGGATAAGGAGTGCTGGATCATAGAATATTCAAAGAGGAATAAAGTGTAAGAAGACTGAAAAGACAGGAAAGAACAGGTTATAAAGAATTTTATGTTTGATGCTGAAGGTTAAAGGAAGCCACTGGAATTGATTAAGGAAGTTGATTAGGAAGATCAATGAAAGATGGATTGGAATGTGAAGAGACTTGAGACAGAAGGATGAACAAGGCGGCTTCTGTAATAGCCCAGGCACAAGGTGATAATGGCCTGCACCAAGGTAGTAGTTGAGTCAAAGGAGAAAAAGGTGTGTGTGTGTGTGTGTGTGTGTGTGTGTGTGTGTGTGTGTGTACAACAATGGGGTCAACACAATGGCTCTGGAGACCTTCAGTTTGAGAGTCAGTCTAATACTTCTCCTCTCCCACAGTTTCCTTCAGTTTCCCAAACATTGAACTAGTTCTGGCAATATGTGTGTGTCAATCTCATCATCCATGTGGACCTCCCTGGAAAGTATACTGCCAACGTAAGAGAACTTATCTCCATTTGCTGTAACTGATGGTCCCACCTCTGGATAGTGTGGTGCTGGCTGATGGAACTTCTGTGTTTTTTATGTTAATTGTTAGACCAAAATTAGCACAAGCAGCAGAGACTTGATCCATACTTTGTTGCATCTCAGCTTCAGAGGCTGTATTGAGTGCACAATCATCTGCAAACAAAAGATCACGCACCACATTCCCTCCACTTTTTTTGGCTTGTAGCCTTTTCAAGTTGAAAGATTTACCATCAAAGTGGTAGCTGACTTTGATTGAATGTTTGTACTCATTGAAGGTGATTGACAACATGGCTGAAAGCATGCTGATAAGCATGGGTGCAAGCTGCCAGACTTGTTTCACTCCACTGGTGACTGAGAAAGCTCGAGAGCATTGTCTATAAGTTGGGAAAGACAGCAAGACTGAGAGAATGGTTTAATGGCAGTACCCTTAACAGTCATTGGGAACTTGGAAAAAATAGAGTTTGGAGCAACAAAATAATGAATTATTTGGACATACTATTAAGATATCTATGAAACATCCAAATCAAAATGTCTAATAGGCCATAGGAAATGGAAGATGGAAATCAGTAGAGAGGTTAGAGCTGGATAAATAGATCAAAGAATTATCTGCATAGAGATAAAATGAGAATTCATTGAAGCCAATGAGCTCACCAAGTGAAACAGTATAAAGAGAGAGGAGAAGAGGATCCAGAACATAATTTTGGAGATACCCAAAGATACCCAGAATTCAAGAAGGAGGAGTATTGAGAAAAGGCCATTAGATTCAGCAATTAAGACTTTAGAGAGAGAAGTTTCATGTAAATAATCTGGTAAGAAGTCAGATGACAGAGATTTAGAAGAGTGTGAAAGGAAGTGGAAAGGGAGAAGAAATACAGGAAAATAGCCAGCAGGGATGGGTCCATCAAGTGAGGGTTTTAGTTGTTGGGTTTTTTTTAAAGGATGGTAGAGCCACAGACATATTTATAAAGCAATAGGGAAAGACCCAGTACATAGGGAGAGACTGAAAATTAGTAAGAACAGGGATGATAAAGCTGATAGAGAAGACAGGATGGATTGGAATCTTTTATACAAGTAGAGAAGATCTTCATGTTAGATGGGGTGAATAAGGAAATAGTGGGAAAAGACATCTGAGTGATGGAAAATGAGGGTGAGATGAAAATAGAGCACTTTTGGAGAATGAGCTTAATATTTTTTGGTGATATATGAAGCAAAGTCATCAGCAGAGAGGGTTGCAGGGAAGGTATCCTGGCAGACTTAAGGAAGAATGAAAAGGATTCCTGCCCAACTTAACACTTATTAAGAGTCCCCTATTTGTGGGATGTTGGGTACAGAAAGACAAAACAAAAGTCCCTGTTTTCAAGGAGCTCAGATTCTTCTGAAAAGAATACAGAACAAATAGAAATGAGTATACCAACAAAGTAATTTGAGGAATGAAATAGCCCTAACAACCAGGGAGATGAAAGAGGGAGATATCAGAATTAAGTTACTATAACTTCAAAATGGAATCGACTCAGCAGATTTTCACAAGTGAAAAAAAAATTGGCTTGCTCAAACAAATGACTTAGTGAGTAGTTAAAAGTCATCTCCAAATCACATTTTCCCTAGTGCCTCTTTATACCCAATTTTGCTTTAAGAGAATAACTCACAGAGCATCATAAGTAGTTTCTCAATTAGCCTCCATTATTTACACATTTGTGTCAAGGATCACTTAATCTTTTGCAGCCAGAAAAATGATCCATTAGTCTTTGCCTGGGATGTTTACTTTAGGACATGGATATTTGGCACATACAGGACAGTACGTCCACTTTTATAATCAATCCCCTTGCCTTTCAACATGCCCTCTTCAACTGTGCCCTTTTCAACTGTCCCCTCTCATGAAGCAATCCTACCTGTGTGCTTTGGCTCAACATCCCAGGTCTCTTCTGAACAGTCCTTTTTATCTCTTTATACCACTACTACTCCCTTAAGATCTCATCTCTTTTCACACTCAAGCTTATCCCAGTCTTACTTCCTTCATTTCTCCTGTTCCCTCCTGACCTTATCTCCTGCTCCTTCTGCTGTGGTTTATATTTTAATGATTTTTTTCTTCTCTTCCCTCCAACTTCTTGCCCTATTTTAAACAAAACTTTGCTAAAAGCATTATACCTTTTAATGCCCTTTTTCATGCAATCTGGGAAACTGTCAAAAGAGGGCCTCAATAGCAATGAGCAGATAAGGGCCTAGACTGAAGTGTTAGGCATGTGAGTAAAGATGAGGAAATAGATATATAAAATGAGGAAATAGTCAATAAGACAGCAATTTAGTATGAAAAGTACAGCCTATTTAATGTAGCTATTATGTAGTATATAGATTAAATTAAATGAGACTTAATCCAAACTTGTAGCACTTCATGGCATTACACATGAAATGGAATATAAAAGTACACTCTGTTGATTTCCCAAACCTGAGTCAGAGTTATTAAATGATTTTGTAAATTCCAGTGGTTTGGGGAAAATCTTAGTAGCAGGACAGCTTCACATAATGACATTAGGATTGGACTTGAAGTCAGGAGACAACAGATTTGGGTCTCATCTTTGGCATGATTCCTGAACTATAAATCTCATAGGTTTGTGACAACTGAATGAATATATATATATATAAAATCATTTCCCCACTGTCTCTTCAACATGGCCCTATTCTCCAATCATTTCCACTTCCACCAGAAAATTGGATTCCCTTTATTGGGCTCTTTGCAGAACCCAGCAACCACATTACTTCTGGGTAATCTCCTCATCTTTCCTGTACCTCTTCAGGTACCTTCTGTAAGTATTGCAGTTTCCTACTAGAATATAAACTCCTTGAGGGAAGAGACTGTCTTGCTTACTTCTATTTCTATCTGTTGGACTTAGTAGTACACAGTTGAAATTCAATAAAAACTTAATTTTTAAATCTGTTTATATGTCTCTCTATCTTTGTCTCTATCTCTGTCTTTCTCTGTCTCTCTCTGTCTGTCTCTCTTTCCATTACATAAATATTAATAATCTCTTAACCTTGCAAATGATGTCAAGAATTCAGTTAATCAGCTAGTATTTGTTATATATCTTCTATATGCCAGACAGAGGCAGCTAGGCAGCATGGTGGGTAGAGTGCCAGACATGGAGTCAGGAAGACTCATCTTTCTGAGTTCAAATTCAGCCTCAGACATTTATTAGTTGTGTGATCCTGGAAAAGTCACTTAACCTTATTTGCCTCAATTTCCTCATTTGTAAAATGAGCTCTTTGAAATAGCAAACCATTCAAGTATCTTTTCCAAGAAAACTCCAAATAGAATCACAAAAAGCCAGACTGGAGCGGTTGAACAACAACACTGTGCTAAATCCTGAGATGGCACTTTTCTTATCCAATTAAATGGGGATGAAGGGATAAAGTAAATGGGATAGCAGAGATAAAAGGGAGTGGAAAAAAAACCAATCTGGTGTCTCTCAATCCAAAAGAGGCACAGTTATACACTAGAATCTTCTTGTACTTCCCAGTACATGGAAAAAAATTCAATACAGGACAAGTCTATCATAGACTGACCCAATTCAAGAAACCTTCTCATTAGAAGTAACAGAAGGACTTCACTGAAAAATTTTCACTTACAACATGGTCCTATAGAACGTGTTACAATGAGATTCTACTGTTATTTAATAGGTGTGAATGAAACACCAACAAGGGAGCAACTATAACAAAATAAAATCACTTAGGATAGCACAACACACATGCAGAGAACAACTTTTGTATACTGAAGATTATTTATAAGTCTGGTTTAGAACAAATCTCAATAAATTGAAATTGATTTCAGAATTCAAGCAAAGCCAGATTTCATAGAATGTTCATTGAACTTAAAAGTTAAAATTAAATGAAACAAAACACTGAAAGACAGCTTTTTAAAAGGTAGATATAGACAAGATAGACAAGACAGAAGCATGTTCCAGCAGGAAACTGAGGCATAGTTAAGTGACTAATCCAAATAAACAGATAATAAATTACTGAACAAGGGTCTTATCATTAAAGCTTTTATTCTTGATGTCTTGAAATATTTGTCTCTAAGCAGTCCTTTTTTAAAAAAATCAATTTTATTACTATATTTTGCTGTTATATTTTCTTTCTCTAAAGATTTCCTTCTCCCTCTCCTGAGCAATAGAACTATCATAACAAAGATTTAAAACAAAATTTAAAATAGTTTGCAAAATTAATCAATTACTAAAATTTGACAATATATGAAATGTTTAAAATTATAATCCCCTATCTCCTCAAAGAAGAGAGGGAGATCAAAGAACCCATTTTAAAATACAAATGCCTTTGAGAAGGGTTATAACTTAGTTCCTCAATTGTTTAATTTACTGAATATTAGACTAAAGAAAAGACAGAATTAATATTTCAGGAGAGGTAAAGAACCTAAGAGAGGAAGAAAGAAAATAAGCTAGCTAATGGAGAAGAGTTTGGGGGGAAGGATAAAGTTATAAACTCATTTTCAGTAAAAATTTGGCTGTAACTAACCCTAGCTGTGCATACCCAAACCAATTACCATAATGAAGTACTAAAGGCACTTAGAAAGCATTTTAAACAGGGTACATTTCAATTCATTGGGAGGAGGGAAGGAAGGAAGGAAGGAAGGAAGGAAGGAAGGAAGGAAGG